>JANJGK010007361.1:27500-31771 GCA_039081455.1 Macrobrachium rosenbergii | reverse complement strand
TAGCCTCGACAATGACCAACTTCCGCCATGACAGTTCATTGGTACGTTTGGAACACGCAGCTCTTGTTATGAAATTTTTATCACACCGTGATTTATATACAATCATGAAGCTACAAATGTCGCTTAATATCGAAATTCACGCTACCCTCGGTATATCTCCGTTGGAGAATTGTCGCCGAAGGGGAATTTATATAAGTGATAAATGAATTGGAATCGTGGGGACACGAACCCGCGACGAAAGCCTATTCAGCGACTCCAGTTGACGTAAAAAATTGAGCCAATCAATAGAGATATAAGTCTCTTGCCGAGATGTTGTACTGTTTTTACTCGTCGTGAGCGGGGAAAGTGTACTAGCCTCGACAATGACCCACCTCCGCCATGACAGTTCATTGGTACGTTTGGAACAAACAGCTCTTGTTATGAAATTTTATCACACCGTGATTTATATACAATCATGAAGCAACAAATGTTGCTTAATATCGAAATTCACGCTACCTCGGTATATCTCCGTTGAAGAATTGTCGCCGAAGGGGAATTTGTATAAGTGATAAATAAATTGGAATCGTGGGGACACGAACCGCGACGGAAAGCCTATTCAGCGACTCCAGTTGACGTAAACCATTGAGCCATCAAGAGAGGTATAAGTCTCTTGCCGAGATGTCGTACTGTTTTTACCCGTCGTGAGCGGGGAAAGTGTACTAGCCTCGACAATGACCCACCTCCGCCATGACAGTTCATTGGTACGTTTGGAACACGCAGCTCTTGTTATGAAATTTTTATCACACCGTGATTTATATACAATCATGAAGCTACAAATGTCGCTTAATATCGAAATTCACGCTACCTCGGTATATCTCCGTTGGAGAATTGTCGCCGAAGGGGAATTTATATAAGTAATAAATGATTGGAATCGTGTTGCCATCAATGGTTTACGTCAACTGGAGTCGCTGAATAGGATTTCGTCGCGGGTTCGTGTCCCCACGATTGCAATTCATTTATCACTTATATAAATTCCCCTTCAGCGACAATTCTCCAACGGAGATATACCGAGGTAGCTTGAATTTCGATATTAAGCGACATTTGCAGCTTCATGATTGTATATAAATCATGGTGTGATAAAAATTTCATAACAAGAGCTGCGTGTTCCAAACGTACCAATGAACTGTCATGGCGGAGGTAGGTCATTGTCAAGGCTAGTACACTTTCCCCGCTCACGACAGGTAAAAACAGTACGACATCTCGGCAAGAGACTTATACCTCTCTTGATGGCTCAATGGTTTACATCAACTGGAGTCGCTGAATAGGCTTTCATCGCCGGTTCGTGTCCCCACGATTCCAATTCATTTATCACTTATATAAATTCCCCTTCGGCGACAATTCTCCAACAGAGATATACCGAGGTAGCGTGAATTTCGATATTAAGCAACATTTGTAGCTTCATGATTGTATATAAATCACGGTGTGATAAAAATTTCATAACAAGAGCTGCGTGTTCCAAATGTACCAATGAACTGTCATGGCGGAGGTGGGTCATTGTCGAGGCTAGTACACTTTCCCCGCTCACGACTGGTAAAAACAGTACGACATCTCGGCAAGAGACTTATACCTCTCTTGATGGCTCAATGGTTTACGTCAACTGGAGTCGCTGAATAGGCTTTCGTCGCCGGTTCGTGTCCCCACGATTCCAATTCATTTATCACTTATATAAATTGCCCTTCTGCGACAATTCTCCAACGGAGATATACCAAGGTAGCGTGAATTTCGATATTAAGCGACATTTGTAGCTTCATGATTGTATATAAATCACGGTGTGATAAAATTTCCTAACAAGAGCTGCGTGTTCCAAACGTACCAATGAACTGTCATGGCGGAGGTGGGTCATTGTCGAGGCTAGTACACTTTCCCCGCTCACAACGGGTAAAAACAGTACGACATCTCGGCAAGAGACTTATACCTCTCTTGATGGCTTAATGGTTTACATCAATTGGAGTCGCTGAATAGGCTTTCGTCCGGGTTCGTGTCCCCACGATTCCAATTCATTTATCACTTATATAAATTCCCCTTCGGCGACAATTCTCCAACGGAGATATACCGAGGTAGCGTGAATTTCGATATTAAGCGACATTTGTAGCTTCATGATTGTATATAAATCACGGTGTGATAAAAATTTCATAACAAGAGCTGCGTGTTCCAAACGTACCAATGACTGTCATGCGGAGGTGGGTCATTGTCGAGGCTAGTACACTTTCCCCGCTCACAACGGGTAAAAACAGTACGACATCTCGGCAAGAGACTTATACCTCTCTTGATGGCTCAATGGTTTACATCAATTGGAGTCGCTGAATAGGCTTTTGTCGCGGGTTCGTGTCCCCACGATTCCAATTCATTTATCACTTATATAAATTCCCCTTCGGCGACAATTCTCCAACGGAGATATACCGAGGTAGCGTGAAATTTCGATAATTAAGCGACATTTGTAGCTTCATGATTGTATATAAATCACGGTGTGATAAAAATTTCATAACAAGAGCTGCGTGTTCCAAACGTACCAATGAACTGTCATGGCGGAGGTGGGTCATTTTCGAGGCTAGTACACTTTCCCCGCTCACGACGGGTAAAAACAGTACGACATCTCGGCAAGAGACTTATACCTCTCTTGATGGCTCAATGGTTTACGTCAACTGGAGTCGCTGAATAGGCTTTCGTCGCGGGTTCGTGTCCCCACGATTCCAATTCATTTATCACTTATATAAATTGCCCTTCTGCGACAATTCTCCAACGGAGATATACCGAGGTAGCGTGAATTTCGATATTAAACGACATTTGTAGCTTCATGATTGTATATAAATCACGATGTGATAAAAATTTCATAACAAGAGCTGCGTGTTCCAAACGTACCAATGAACTGTCATGGTGGAGGTGGGTCATTGTCGAGGCTAGTACACTTTCCCCGCTCACGACGGGTAAAAACAGTACGACATTTAGGCAAGAGACTTATACCTCTCTTGATGGCTCAATGGTTTACGTCAACTGAGTCGCTGAATAGGCTTTCGTCGCCGGTTCGTGTCCCCACGATTCCAATTCATTTATCACTTATATAAATTCCCCCTTCGGCGACAATTCTCCAACGGAGATATACCGAGGTAGCGTGAATTTCGATATTAAGCGACATTTGTAGCTTCATGATTGTATATAAATCACGGTGTGATAAAAATTTCATAACAAGAGCTGCGTGTTCCAAACGTACCAATGAACTGTCATGGCGGAGGTGGGTCATTGTCGAGGCTAGTACACTTTCCCCGCTCACGACGGTAAAAACAGTACGACATCTCGGCAAGAGACTTATACCTCTCTTGATGGCTCAATGGTTTACGTCAACTGGAGTCGCTGAATAGGCTTTCGTCGCGGGTTCGTGTCCCCACGATTCCAATTCATTTATCACTTATATAAATTCCCCTTCAGCGACAATTCTCCAACGGAGATATACCGAGGTAGCGTGAATTTCGATATTAAGCGACATTTGTAGCTTCATGATTGTATATAAATCACGGTGTGATAAAAATTTCATATATATATATATATATATATATATATATATATATATATATATATATATATATATATATATATATATATATATATATATATATATATATATATATATATATATATATATATATATATATATATATATATATATATATATATATATATATGTATAGGGTATATGTGTAGGTTGTTTCGAAATTAGAGCCCCCCTCCTCCACAGAACAAATGGAAAGTTATGAAGTTTTCTGCTATAGCCTATCTCTAGGTACATTATTTTAAGTTTCTATTAAGCTATTTTTTCATTTTACATTTCTTGTATATTCAGACTGAGTGACGGAGTTAGATACAGCCATTGCTAACGACTCATTGGAAATCATATGGATTGACCGAATCTGGGCTTTAACCATCAGAGAGGCCAGGGATGCTGGCGCATCCTTCATTTCACATTCCTGGATAGCTAAATACATTAAAGAGATGAATCCTTTGTTAAAGAAACTGGAACAAAAATCCTTATGACTGTCATCGCAAAATGAGTGAGAATCTTGGAAGGCCTGAAGTCTCTTCTCAGGAGTCAAAAGACATCATAGCTGAGGCAGTGGGTAGACCATGAAAGTCTTTATGCAAATTGACGCTTGAACTAGAAACAAAGACGGGAAAGAAGAGAAGTTATAGTGCTGTATATCGTGAGTTGAGAAAATCTGGTATCAAGCCATTTCATGTTA
>JANJGK010007361.1:0-20000 GCA_039081455.1 Macrobrachium rosenbergii | reverse complement strand
CTTAGCGGCATTGTCTTTAATATTTTCCTTATGACATTTAGCTGTTGACACTAGTCTACAAACTAATGTGTGGCAAACCTGTATATTGTATAAAATATCAATGAGATGCAAAGTGCTTGTCCACATTTATTATATACACAAAATTTTCCTCGATGGTAGAATCACTGATCTGCAAAGTATGGCATATCATCTACAGCAGAACTTCGACTATTTTCTGGTTTCCAAGTGTCAGGCCCATTTGGAAAATCTGCGGCTTCTTAACAGAATTTTCTCATTGTTGGGCGCCTCCCGCACCCGTGGAAAAATTGATCCCGGACACTGAGGCGTTTATTTCTGGATCCATGCATTATTTGAGAGGACTTTTAAAAGATCCATGCATTATTTGAGAGGACTTTTAAAAGGATTAAGATGACTGAATTCACCTGCCAAAACCTTACTTATTTACATAATAAAATCTTACCGTATCGTGTATTGTAGAGAACAGGTATTTCAGAATGGGACTCAAACATGTGGAATTGATATTTTGTTCATAAATAATAGCTTAGCACTTTCATGATTGCAATTTTGGCCGTTTTCCTCATATAACTTTTCCAATGTTCTTCTTCAAGATCTCGATCTATTTTTCTAAAATGAGACGACAAAATATCAAGATGGAGACACCGTCCATAGGAGTAAGACAAATAAGTAAATATCGTTTTCATAAGCTTTGAAAAAAATTTTATTGTATACTGCATGCAGTCCTTTAAGATGACCTTTGACACCTTCTTAAATAAACCTATTCTAGTCTTTCGTTGTTTTCGAGAGCTGTCTGTACATTTTACGACTCATTTTAGCTTTGTAGCCTTCACCTAATAGAGTCATAATCTGCAATCTTTAATGGCCTTGTTAAGAAACCTTCCAAGCAAAATCCTCTTCATAAGTAGTAAATGAACAATAGTTGTAGGTCAACGCCAGGTTTTGAATGGAGCTGGAACTTGCAGCTTTTATATCAAATAATGTCAAATATTGGTGGCACTTTGAGTGGTGCCACATACTCCATCCAAAAGTTCACACCTGACAGGTGCAAATGATGGAGCCGTACACTTATTTCTGGTGGAGGTCATATGCTTCATTTACATATATGTTTAACTTTTTTCCGGCAGTATCATTACCATACTTGAAATTTATAAATTTTGCATATTTTTCATGACGTTAATGGATCAAGTTTATACATGCCTTGACTTGTATTCACTGCCTTACATTTCCTTCTTTCATAAAACTAGACTCCAGTACAATTAGAATAAAGGATCCCTTTTGCCCTGCCCAGCTGATTATTTGATTGTTTACAGATACATGTACAAAAATTACACTGTTCATGCTGTGCACATCTTTTTGTTCTATTTTTATTTATATGAGCTTCCCTGTTCAACCAATATAAAAGTTATCTCAAGGCATTTGATATATTTATCCTTTATTATTGTCATGTGTCATTGTTTTATTGTTCATAAATGCTACATCAGCCCACAAAAGTTTTAAGTAGATGGGGGATGCCTCTGAAATCATAATTATATGATAGCAAAGCAGATATTTTTTGTGTCGTCAGTCCGTTTTTTTTAAAGGTTTTTATTTTCGATTCTAATGCTTTGTCTAAAAAAAAAAAAAATGAGCCAGGAGAATTCGGTATCTTGCCTTTATTCCTAATCCTGCCTATTTCATCATTCAGGGCTACAGATACATGGATGTGAAAACTGATTTCTTAACTTTAGAAAAATTTGTAGGTTTTCTGTAAAATGCTTCATTTAAACCTATTACGAGTTCTATGCATCAGGCAATTCAAGAAGCCTAGGATGCTATACTTTTCCATTTCCATAGTTAATGTTAGTGGTGGTACAAGTTAATAATATATTTCAAAAAATATTATTTACATTTTCGTTTCCCGGACAAAATTTTATTACATCATCAATATATCTGAAGCATGCTACTATGTAGAATGAATTGTTAAATATTTTTGCTTTCGAAAAATTCCAAATTTAAATTACTTAATACTAGAGCTATAGAGGTCCATTGCCATATAAAATTTTAAGAGCAATATTTTCCGTTCAATTCGAATTACATTCTTTTACGCGTATTTTCATTAACCCTATAATAGTGTTCTTGGAAGATGCTATGTCCAACTGTCTATTCTCTAATGAACCGATAAAAATTCCAGCAGGTAGCCAAAAGGTACTATTTTGAATATAGATACCATGTCAAAACTCTCAAGCCTGGATGTATAATTAAGCTGTACATTATTTACTTGGTTTAACAGTTCAAAATTATTCTTTATATCAGCATCAGCGATGGTAACCAATCAGTGGGTTACGATTGTCCATGGATATTATGCTAACTTTTAAGATGCGGAGCCAGCCGAACTAACAATTGGCCCAGGGGTAAAACTGGGTTTGTGAGTTTTGTAAGTGTTATTATGTTTAAATATACATACATACACACATGAAACATATATATATATATATATATATATATATATATATATATATATATATATATATATATATATATATATATATATATATATATATATATATTTCAGTTCCCATTTATGTTGATTTCTTTTCCATATAGGTAACTTCCTTTTTTTTACATCATTTGGGGTCTCTAGACATAACGTTTGTTTTTATCAAAGTATTAGATTATTTTGTCTATCATTTAAAATGCAGGCAATTCGCGTGTGCATACTCTGCATAAACCTTTGTCTCAACTGCCTCTATGAAAAGACTTTAGTATTTTCTCGTAAATAGATAAATTTTTGTTTTGTTCACTATTAGGCTGACCAAGAGAATGGTTATGCTTATAAAAGAAAATACGAAAAAATAGTTTGATCCCATGGAAGCAGCTGCTGGATAAATGCATATGACAATTAATTTACCATTAGGCCTCGTTCCTTCGAAACTGAGTTCATGCAATGGGCACGTCCGGTGAGTAACTGCAAAACGCTACAGTCAAACGCTCTCTGATAGGAGAGTATCCCATGTGGCCTTCTACCATATCATACATGTTTTCCCATTTATTAGAACGTGAGGTTGAGCGGTATGGAGCCAGGTTTCATTGGTGGAGGGAAATGAATTCATTCGCTTTTCATTTGCCAGGATTTCGATAGCGGATGATACAAGGGGAAGTCACCAGAGCTATCAATGTTATAATGCTCTCTCTCTCTCTCTCTCTCCTCTCTCTCTCTCTCTCTCTCTCTCTCTCTCTCTCTCTCTCTCTCTCTCTCTCTCTCCCTGTCTAAACGGCATTTCGGGCAGAACTCCATCCTTGAATAACAGGAAGTAACTTATAGAATGGCTGTCATAAATAAATAATTTGACATTTATAATAAAAGTAATTACAATTGTCGTAACAATGAATAAATATATTTTGCAGGCTAACCGTTTCCCGGAAGAACTGGTGGCGTTGAAAAGAACTCAGGTAGCAACAGCATTTATTTCTCGCTCCTCCCTTTGGGTCAGGATGAAATCTATATTGCAATTACGTTCCTTACTGCCCCATACCCGGAGACATTTTAGTGATCAGTGGAGACCACTAAATGGTTATAGATAAAACAATTAGTTTGAATGGAAGGCTGGCCAGGAGCCATGCTTTTTTAACCGCAATAACTCGATGACTAGATCCATTTTCAAGGCCACGCCATGGTAGTTCGTCACTAATGATATGGAATGATAAAAAATAAGATTATATATATATATATATATATATATATATATATATATATTATATATATATATATATATATATATATATATATATATATATATATTTCCACGGATTTTTACACTTGCAAAGTAATTGAGAAAGAAATAAAAAATTAATGTCCCTCATTAACTAACAGAATGGTTTCAACTCACCCCTTCATAAACTCTCTTTCATTCCCTAAAAGGGTTAAGCCTAACCCACTCTTTCTGTTCAAAGTGACAGCTTTTAGGTCTAATTCCAGGTACCCCTGCATCCAGCAAGGCAAAGGAGGAGCCAAAAAGAGAAAGTTGGCCCACTCCCCCATTCTGAATCCTCCACATGGGTTGACTGACTCCATGCAATCGACATTATAGAAACGTGACGAAGATTGACCTGTGCGTCACCTGGAAGAGAAGCCGGCGTAATCCCTGAAGGTTATTTATAGATGCTGCAAGAGAAATCGTGAGAGAGAGCGCTCAGAACACGACCCAAGGACAGACGTCCTGGTCTTGCCTGTCCTTCTGAACCACGTGTTTCGACCCTGGGGCTCGAACCAGTATACCTTTATAGTGGCATTATAATTTCCTCCTCCATTGCCAGTGCCCTATTGGATGAGGACACCCTCATCTTGATGAAGGTAATGTGCAGGGATAAGGTTCTTTTAGCTAGTCAGGATTCTTGTTATTTCTCTGTCTAATATTTCATTTATTTGTCCATTGTGCGATCACCCTCAGAAATTTGTGCTGGATCATTCAGTGTTAACGTAATTATGCATTAGTGTTGAACTGAGTTATATGGCACCATCTGTGCATTCCTCAGTTTCCCTTTGAGTGTCTTGTTATTATTGCAAGTAACCATCTTGCATAAATTTGCAGATAGGCCTTCACTGTGGAATCTCTCGGCTCCATCCATGTGCAGTCCCCCCTTCTATCCCCCACTGTGATGTCCTGTTATGAAGACATCGTAGGAGAAGAATATTTATTCTGTATAGGATTCACTATCTTAGCAGGCCCTTATTATTACCTGCCAGTAATTCGTCATTCTTCTGATCTGTGTTTGTTATGTAAATATAATTAGTTAAGAGTAACCTTGAGATTACGTAATTTTCCTTCGCATGAAGAAGGCCTTATGCCATAGGTGTCCCTTGCTTGTCTACAAATTATCCTAATATTGAGTCAGATGTGTAATAAATAAAAAGAACTCCCCGTGTTCATCCGTTGCCACCTAGAATTAAATAAGTATCATTATTATATATATAAAGGCAAACACCAAGAAGGAAAAGTTAAACAACAGAGTGGTTGCTAGGCCTTTCGATACAATGGTCGTTTACCAGCAGACAGATGAAAAATATAAAAATAAGTTTACAAGAAAGCTCGTATAACTGACAGATGACATACAGATATCCCTAAAAATGGGGATTATAAGAAACAGATGCACCTGGTGTTTTGGCAGGACCACTAATTCTTCAACTGTGTTGTATTCCAGGTGCATCTGTTCCTTATAATCCCAATGCTTGTGGATATCTGCATGTTTTTTGTCAATTATATGAGCTTTCTTGTAAACTTATTTTCAAATTTTTCATCAGTCGGCTAGTAAAGGACTGTGTCGAAAGGCTTAGCAACCACTCCATTGTTTCACTTTTCCTTTGTGGCATTTGTTCATCATGTTCCATATCTTCGTGATTTAATTATACAAACACACACATACCCATACCCATATACATACATACATATATATATATATATATATATATATATATATATATATATATATATATATATATATATATATATATATATATATATAATGTGTGTGTGCGCATGTATTCTCACGCGTATTAGTACAATTCCAATTCTTATCTTGTTTGGGATGCTTCTAACTCTGGGACCAATACTTAGTAATACAAAAAAAAAGTTATCTAAATGAGAATTCAATAATGGAAGGTCTCAGGAGAGAAATTTCTGGTCTGAATTAATTACATGTATTTACAGAAATCAGAAGAATAAATCACATGGAGCCAAGTGCGTTACGCTCTTGGCATTTCAGGTTAAAATTAACAATAGACAAAATTAAGAGTGCCACTCAATTAATAATGAGGCATAAATTAAATCAGTTAGGAGGCTTCATTGATGGACGTAGGGCACAGAAGGATACAGATGTTCTACAGCGTTCACACACTCCTTCTGTAATGTATGGAGAAGAAACAAGATTGAAAGCTCAAGGGGTAACGTCAGGATATGATAAGTTAAATTACCAAGAAATGTTAGGGTCTAGCACAATGCAAAGGGAAAAGGAAAAATGAAATAAGTTAAGAGTAATAGATAAATGACCAAACACTCTCCACCGTACAGTACCTCTATTCCTTTAGTGAAGCTTCTTGGTTGTAGAGTAAATTGGCTCTCAGATGAGTGGGACCTTCTACACGTGGCACTTGAGATAGCACTCGGATGGAAAGATGAACAGCCAGACAAAAGAGATTGGAGTGAGAGCTCAAAGGTCACTCTAAGTGGCGTGATACTGGGTTAGTATGCTGTTGCGTCTCTCTCCCAACATTGGCGTCAGCCCTTAATAGACTTCACTTTCTCCCAGGCTTTCATAGCCCCAAGTAATTCAGGTGTCCTGGCTGAAGAGGGCAGTTCCTGTTTAATCTGGCTTTGTTCAGTTTCACACTCCTGTTAATTCCAGCTTCAGGCAGTTTCACATTTCAGCCTGGGAACACAGATCCGTGTGGGAAGAAAAGGGATCAGCCGAAGAAAGAGTGTGTTGGGACAAACAGCTTAAGATAAGCACTTTACATAGGCTTTAGTGAGGGAGAGTGTAGACCTTAACTTATTCAATAGGCAAAATTTAATTAACAGGGAACCAGCTGACAGCAGTTCCATAATCTGGATATTATTTCCCCGAGTTTGAGCATGGAAGGATACCAACAAGTGAATACTTTTAGCAGCTCCCCCCTACTAGTAGACATTTTACACCTATTTCAGGTGTGAATGCCTGCAAATCTGACCGAAATGTTACAGTTTTACTGTCTTTCTCGAGCCTTTGCAAAGCATGCTAGATTTAAATTATACCAAGGTGACTGCTTTTAATAATAAAAAAAACTGTTGAGTTGGTATGTATAAATACTTAGGCAGCACCTGCAAAGGTTAATGCTACTTTGTGTATCCTGTACTATAAGATGGACTTAACTTGTGGTTAAGGCACTTATGCATGACACAATAGAGATATTGCAAATACAATGTTGCTTGCATATAGGCTAGGACAGATTTCTGCCTGTTAGGGTAGAGACCCGACTTAGATAAAATAAAGCACAATTTCATACAAATCTAAAAACCCTTTGTACAGTCGTGTGGCTACTCACTTGGGGAGTGCCATGTTACCTTGCTGATTTGGTGTCACTGCGCCAGGTGTGGCACTAGTGTCGATAGGGCCTAGTGGCTCTGTGTCTGTGATATAGCCTACAATTAACTTTCCCTTCAGAGGGGTTTAAAAGATATTTTGCAAGTAATTGCATGAAAGGAAGGTTAAAGATTTGGAGTGCCAGAGGTTCTGGTGGTTAACACTGCATTGGTCAGAGTGCGATGCTTAGTAGGGTAGTTAGTCAAGGTAAACGGTTAGTGGTTACAAGGCTTAAAAACAAATGATTGAAGTTACAAGAGGAGAGTAAGTTACACATTTATAAAGAGTGAGAGTAAAGGGAGTAACCTGACATCCGACTCTGGTTGGGTGCCAAGGTACTCAACTAACAAGTTGACTGCGACTGGCAGCTCTGCAAATTGTCCCAGTGGGCGATATCTTTAAACCCATATGAAAATCATGAACCAACAACCTATTGAAGTGGAAACTTCTATAGTATTTCCATGAGGTAAGCAGAGTGCTCAGACAGTGTAAAAAATGCGACTTTATCTGGTACACTTCGCTTGACTCATCCTAGATGAGTCATATATGGTTCATGTTGCCCAAAATGATTAAAAACACATTTCTGTAGGCGTTGTGTGCCAAATAAGGTCATACATTGGATAGCTGAAAACTATATAAACACCTTGTTATAAATGGTTAAAGGGAAGTTAATTTACACAATTGGAAAAATTTTAGTATTTTTATTACTATTTAATAATATGAAACTGTCATGTGCATACATAGGGCTCTTCCTCTTCACGGACCAGTTTCTCCTCCACACCTGTATTGGAAATAAGGAAAACCTTCATAAATGGCCAAGCCTTGGAATTTTAATATTAACTGATATATAAGAAGAATATTACAAGGAACACTTATATATAGGAATAAGTAAACGTGTTACCTTAACTGTGAGTAGGTCAAGGACAGGAAAAGTAAGCCAGATTACCATATTATCAATGCTGGATAATAACCCTATCTTGAAATGACGTAACGCCCATGTAAGTTACTGTTTACAGAAAGATAATATTCTTCAGTCGTGAATTTTAACTTATGACAATGAAAACGAAATCTTAGCTTACCACTTATGTACAATACTAAAAGGAATACCATAACACCTTCAGCAGAGCTTCAGAACCACTGCAAGAACGAGAAAAATCCTACAATATAAAATATGTAATAAACAAAAATAATAGTACTTAACCAATTACAGGCAGAAAGGTCATTAAAAGGCAGTAACAAAGGCTCAAAGAGATGATTAAGGTTACCATTAAGTATTTGCCCTAACAATAGTTGGTACTCACCGTAGTCCATCCGAGCGAGAACTGATTGACGCTAATGCTCGTAGAACGTTGTAGTATGTCCCGACGGAATCATCCACTGAGGTGAGGTGAAGTCCAAGACCGTGATGAACCATAAACCGGGGGGCCAGAGATCATCCAGGGTGCCGACAAATATGCCGTCTAAAATATGGAGTCACAGGGAAATATACAAATGCCTTGTGAGGGACCCTTGACTTAAAGTAATTTTAGACCTCTGTAAATGTCGTTACCAATGCAGAAAGAAAAGGTGGGTAACACAGAGTTACCATAAGTATGCAGCAAAACAGCAACACCACTGTGCACTTTCTATGGAGCTTCAGAAATTACTTCAACATCATTAGCATTAGGTGATTTAGATTTCTTGCCCTAGGAGGGTGCCGAATCATAAAGATAACTCATATGCCAACCCCAGGAATTAAAACAGCGTCTTTTAAATCTGAAATGACAGTTGCTGGAATTATGGTTGAATTTACCACACACACACACATATATATATATATATATATATATATATATATATATATATATATATATATATATATATATATATATATATATATATATATATATATATATATATATATATATATATATATATATATCTGAGGATTAAAGCGTCGATGTCGTCTGATTTCCAATGTCCTCCTGACAAGTTCATATTGTTGGTTTGATTGATGATAGCAGATTCCAGCATATTTCTTTTGTACGGACATCTACTTTTGAAAACCAGCTCCGCCTCACTCCAGTTTATGATATGGCCTGTATTTCTGATATGTAGGAAAATCCCCGGACTCTCCGAAGCGTAACATGCTGATCTATTGTGCTCTATTATTCTTTGCGAAAGTGATCTACCTGTCTCCCCCACATAAATGTCATTACAATTGCTGCACGGTATCTTGTAAACTCTTGCTTCTTCCCCTTTGTTATTTAAGTATACGTTAATGAGCGAGCTCCCGATGGATTTGGGATAATGGAAAATGAAGGGATTGTTAGACCTGAGTTGTTCGGTGGCTTTTTGGATGTTTTCGTTGTACGGAAGCTTTATTTTGTTGTTAAAATCTATTTGTCTGTTGTGAGTGGGACCTCTATAGTATATTTTATTCACTTTGTTAATAGCCCTCTCGATAATGTGTGGTGGACAGAGCAGTTGCGTTAGGTGTTGGCGGATCGTGTTGAACTCTTTATCTAGGTACCCATTTGAACATATCCTAAGCCCTCTGAGGAATAAGTTGCACCCTACCATGATCTTTACGGAGACGTCGTGGTAGCTTAAGAAATGAATGTAGGAAACAGCGAAGGTGGGTTTTCTATATACTGTAAATGCATATCTGTTCTGTTCTCTTATGACCAGTACATCTAGGAACGGCAGTATTCCGTCCTTTTCCCATTCCGTTTTAAATTTTGTGGTCGGAACTAGCGAATTTAGTCTATTAAAAAGTTCATTAAAGTCTCCCCAGCTGTTGTCCCAGAAAGTAAAAATATCATCTACATATCTAAGCCAGATCATATTACAGGGTTTGATAGATGACAAAATTTCTGTTTCGAAATATTCCATGTACAAGTTTGCTAAAAGAGATGATAGGGGACTGCCCATGCTACAGCCAAATTTTTGTTTGTAAAAATTGCCATTGAAAGAGAACACGTTGTTAGTTACACACAGGTTGATAAGTTTGAGGGTTTTATCTATGGCAAGAGGAAAACGGTCTTCATATGGTTGTAACTTCCTCTTTAAGAAAGACGACACGTCGGCGATCGGGACTTTGGTAAATAATGACTCGACGTCGAGGCTGAGCAATTTGATGTTATTTGAGGGGATGTTTAAGCTATTAAATTTTTGTATAAAATCCTCTGCATGTTTGACGTGGGAGGATGAGAAGGTTCCTAGAAATGGTGATAACAGATATGCAAGCCATTTTGATCACTTACACATGAAAGAGCCCCTGCTAGATATTATGGGATGTAAAGGAATCCCATCTTTATGTGTTTTCGGGAGGCCGTAGAAATAGGGGAGAGAGGGGTTGATTATCTTGAATGTCTCTAGTAATTCTATGTTCTTCTTATTGCCCCCTATGGTTCTGACTGATTTATTAAATTGGGCGGCAATATTTGTTGTGGGATCTTTTGTTAATTTATCATAGGTCTCCACATCGTTTAGAGGTTCTTGAACTTTATTGATGTATGTCTCCTTATCT
This sequence comes from Macrobrachium rosenbergii, assembly GCA_039081455.1. Lineage (NCBI taxonomy): Eukaryota > Metazoa > Arthropoda > Malacostraca > Decapoda > Palaemonidae > Macrobrachium > Macrobrachium rosenbergii. The sequence goes on along the minus strand of JANJGK010007361.1, from coordinate 9,379 downwards.
AAAAGAACTATTTTCCCGTCTTTGTCAGATTTTGTGATTATAATGCTATCTATAAGAAAGAGACTAGAGATAACCTCTGACCGGCATCTGTTAACGACACTTAAATGTTTATCAGTAACCTTTTGTTTGCTAGTTATTTCAATATCCAGTAATAGCATTATTTTTAAGATCCTTTTTAACAAAACAATACAGGATTTGATTGACAATGTACAACTACTTCATAACAAGAAGCTAAAAAACTTAGGCATTTCTATTTCCAAATTTCACACAAAACATACTTCTGTTTTTAACTTTTCCAACTATGTATTATCTAGGAGGGAAGAATCTCTCCTTTCTCTGGGCTTGGATTTCTGCCTGCCTAACTTTAAAGCTAACTATTAGAAGTTTTTTTTGCTGTTAGAATCTATTTTTCACAGACTTAAATCGCTGCCTTTTGATGTCCACCTTGGTGATCTACAAAATCGCTTATTTGATCTCTCACATCACTTTCAGAAAACTAAAGACCCAATGGACCCCTTTTTTTCAAAAGACCGATTTTGAAATTCTAAAGGAACTGTTACAGAAAGGAGACCTCATAATCACGAAACCAGATAAAGGTAAGGGAGTTGTGTTGTTGAATAAACTGCATTATATTACGAAAATGGTAGTCATTCTTAATGATTCCTCCAAATTCCAGATGATTGGATCTCCCGATTATTCCAACATTTTCAAAACGGAAGATAAAATTAACGGTTTTCCTGAGAACTCTGAAAAGTGAAAATATTATTAATAATGAAACTTATCAAGAATTGTTTGTCACAGGCTCGTCTTACTGTATCCTCTATGGGCTACCAAAGATTCATAAACAAAGTACTCCTTTGCGACCTATCCTTGCGTCATACAACGCCCCTAATTACAAACTGGCTAAATTTCTAGTTCCCTTGCTTGAGCCATTAACTACAAATAATTTCACTTTAAAAATTCCAGTCAATTTAAAGAAAAGATTTTATTGCAAGATTCAGACCTGTTCGTGACCAGCTTTGATGTAGAATCCTTATTGACCAATGTACCTGTGGAAGAAACTATTAATATAATTTTAAATAAACTTTTTCCTGAACCCGACACAGTTTTTAGTGGTTTTAACCGTTCGTTTTTTAAAAATCTTTTAAGCCTGGCTGTGCTGGACACAGCCTTTATTTTTAACGGTAAGTTATACAAGCAGGTTGACGGCATGGCAATGGGAAGTCCTCTCGGTCCTACTTTTGCCAACATTTTCATGTGCTCCCTGGAGGAGCACTTCTTAGATGACTGTCCCTTAGCCTGCCACCCCCTTTTTTATGTAAGGTGTGTTGATGATACCTTTCCCCTTTTTTGGCATAATTATGATGCTAATTCCTTCATTGATTTTCTAAATTTACAACATCATAATATTAAGTTTACCCTAGAAAAAGAAAACGAAAATCAGCTTTCTTTTTTAGACGTCCTAGTTCTTAGACAAAACAATATTTTTAACACCACGATTTTTAGGAAAAGAACGTTTACGGGTTTGGGGCCAAATTTTTATAGTTTTTGTTCCTTTAACTTTAAAATTAATTCTGTTTTTACTCTCCTCCACAGGGCTCTAACGCTAACCTCTGATTGGTGCCTATTCCAAGATGAGATCGTCTTTTTATGTAAATATTTTAAGGAAAACTGCTTTCCGTCTGAACTGGTCTTTAAGATACTTCGAACGCTTCTAGACAAGTACTTCTCCCTCAAACCTACAATTTACAGTGTTCCTAAATTGAATTTTTATGCCAAATTTCCATTTTTATTTGATAATACTTTTAGAAAAAGCTTTTCACAACAGATCCAAAGTAAGTTTGGAGCCATTAAGGTCCACCTGATACCTGTTAATCCTCTCACCATCGGGTCTTTATTTAAGTACAAAGATCGTTTATGCCCTTATATGTCCTCCAGGTGTGTGTATAGCTATACGTGTCCTAAATGTAATTTAGGAACTTATATTGGATCCACCAGGAGGCTTCTGAAGGTACGCATAGACTGTCATCGTGGAGTAAGCTATAGGACAGGCAGTAAAATTACAAACCCAGAGTTTTCGAATATCAGAAATCACTCTAGAATGTGTAAAACTTCAATTGAAAATAAGGATTTTTCTGTTTTAGGGCGAGCCTCTAGCAGCCATGAATTGGCCATTTTGGAATCATTAATGATTAAATGACTTGCCCCCTTGTTAAACAGCCATACCTCTGCCGGCACACTGTACCTCTCTTAGTCTTTCGTTTTCTGTTCAGTTTTAACATTGCCACTGAATAGGTTGGTCCAGGTCTGCTTACTTTTTATATTGTATATTTTTTAATCCATTGTGCTTAATTTCTTAAATTTAAATTTATAGCCTTTTTGTAATTTATGTTATTTATTTTGTACAGCCCTCGAAAATGTAATGAAGCCATTACGAAACGTCGGGAATAAATTGACCCTTTTTAACAAGTCTTTATGTCCGCCTCCCCATTGATATATATATATATATATATATATATATATATATATATATATATATATATATATATATATATATATATATATATATATATATATATATTATATATATATATATATATATATATATATATATATATATATATATATATATATATATATATATATAATATATATATATAATTATATATATATATATATATATATATATATATATATATATATATATATATATATATATAATATATTATATATATATATATATATATATATATATATATATATATATATATATATATATATATATATATATATATATATATATATATATATATATATATATATATATATATATATATATATATGTATATATACATATATATATATATATATATATATATATATATATATATATATATATATATATATATATATATATATATATATATATATATATATATATATATATATATATATATATATATATATATATATATATATATATATATATATATATATATATATATATATATATATATATATATATATATATATATATATATATATATATATATATATATATATATATATATATATATATATATATATATATATATATATATATATATATATAATTATATGTGTGTGTGTTTGCAGTAGCTATATGTGTGTTACATATGAGCTTGTGCTGATAAAGGAAAAAGCCTTTTCCTTATTCTGTTCCTCCATCACATAAAAGTGTGAATTATATATACTTTTAATATCTTAAATTTAATAAAAAATGCATTGTCTACATTAAAACAATATTGTAGTATATTGGAAAAGAAATAAATTAACTTAAGCATTAACTAAATTCTTTATTTATTACTATAAATAATACTTATATGATGAAAAAAGGGCGAATAAACACTCAGAATACCAAAATAAAAACAATACTTTTTCTGTTTTGCTTCTACATTTGAAAAAATAAAAATAAAAATCCTGAAGTTTTCCTACATTCTTCAAACAAAATTTTTCAAGTTAAAACAACTGAGACAAAGGAAAGGTTTATCAATATAATTCACACAATATGTGTTCACTCTTCTTGCTTTTATTCGAGAAACGGCACTTCCCTCATTCTGTGAAAGTATCTCATAACAGAAACGACAGCACTTTCTTGTCTTGGCTTTGGGGCCGGTAGGTTCGATCTCTCTTTCACCTGGCTTTACAAAGCCAAAACAAGAAAGTGTTGTCGTTCATGTTATGAGATGCTTTCACAGAATGAGGGAAGTGCTGTTTCTCGGATAAAAGCAAGAAGAGTGAACACATATTGTGTGAACTGTATTGATAAACCTTTCCTTTGTCTCAGTTGTTTTAACTTGAAAAATTTTTTTCGAAGAATGTAGGAAAACTTCAGGATTTTTATTTTTTTTTATTTTTTCAAATGTAGAAGCCAAACAGAAAAAGTATTGTTTTTACTATTGTACTCTAAATGCCTTGACCTGGCATGCAGGGTAGCTACTGTGAGGAGATGCCGCTAATATAGGGACCTCTGCTGAAAGGCCTAGATTGGTGATTGGTAACCACCAGTGCAATGGCGGGTATAGCTGCTTTGCTAGGGCAATTCTTCCAGAGTTAGAAGTGCCCATAGATTTTACATGCAGTACCGTAAATCTTGCTAAAGTCCTCTTGATGAGCTGGTGAAGGTTGAGGTTGTTTCTTGGATTGATCAGGGGGTGGCATTGCAGCGGCTCCTCCCTTAGATCGGCACTGGGATTCCAAGTGCCCTTTCCTTTTGCAGTGAGTGCAGACAGGAATTTTAGAAGAGGGTCCCATTTTTGGTTGGGCTTGCAATGAGGTGTGGCTTGGGGGAATGATCTTCCGGACCAGGGAACTGGCGAATGGATGATAAGTGTCAGTCATCCATTAAACGGCAACATTCATTGAAGGTCTTGAGATGTTTCTTGCATAAGTAAGTGGCTAATGAGCTTGGAGCACATTAGAAGAAGTCTTCCAGTTGCATGCACTCTAATAGTTCCTCAAACATAGTGATGTTGAGGGCTTCCAGCCAGTGCTTAACAGCTTGAGTTTTATGACAGGCCCAAACTGTCCAAGTTTGACCTGCTTCCTATGGTTGACCACTCCAACATTGTCTCCAGTGTTCAGGGGTAATTTCGTAGGCATTGATGATGGCCTTCCTGACCTCTTCAAGATCCCTCTGAGCAACATTGGCTAATGAGCAGAAAGCAACTAAGCACTTGCCACCCATTTGTTTGCCAAGTATCAAGGAGATTTCTGTCACTGGAAATTTGTTTGAGCCACCAGACCTCAGGTTTGGCATCATTCCGCTTCAGAATTAGTGAGCTTATGCTGTCGAGGGTAGATTGTGGAGTGGCCAGAGTGGGATGCTTGGCCCATTGTTGGGTGAGTGCCATGGCACTCTCCAGGTGAGACTTTTCAAGTGCTAGCTCATGGTTGCACTGGCTTTCCTTTCTTGTCTTTCTAATACCCTTTCTTGTCTTTCTAATTCAGCAAGGGCTCTTTTCTCCCTGGCCAAGACTAGTTCAAACTGTCTGTCCTTCTCCTCCTTTGCTTCTCTCTCCTCTTCTCATTCCTCCTTTGCTTTTCTCTCTTTCTTTTCTCATTCTTCTCTCTCATCTCTCTCCCTTTTAGCGGCAGTTACTTAGTCTTGGAAACATGAGTTCGGTTGCTCCCCCCTGAGGTGTTGACAACCCCTTTCTGGTTTCCAGGAAGGCTCTGTGGTCATCAGCAGACATGTTGTTGTGAGCCTATGGTACCAAGCAAGGTTAAAAGTAGGTCGGTATTAGACCGTGCAAGCAATTGCATAGACTGGAAATTGACAATCGGCTTTGGCAGGGTGTGGTTATGCAATGATGTGGGCGGCACCATTATTAAATGGGAGTGGCCCCTTGGTGAGGTGGCACTGGCACTAAGTGTGAGATCATTCCAGAGAACTGGTGGGGGCCAGTTGGGCGGATGCTACTTGTGGTAATTCGGGCGAGTGCTCCCTCTAAAAGGGATGGAACTGGAGCCTTCCTTGGAGTGAGTGGGTGGCACTCTGGGACCCAAAAAAGTGTTACCTAAAATGCTACGGTAAGAAGGAGACGGATACGCTGGTGGCACTCGGTACCAAGAGGCACATGTGCAGTGGGGATGGTCGTGGTAACACGGTGCAAACTTAGCAGGAAGCGCAAAATCTGCAGGCACTCAATTGTGCGGTGAACCACTGGTGAAGTTAGGCGGAATAAGAGAATCTTTTGAGCCACATGGAAAGTGCTCTGTAACTGACATACAAACGACATTCACTCTTTAGCCGAGTGCAGAGGTGTGGTACCAAAGAATGGGTTTAGTTTTCAAGAGAATGGTTCTGGTTTGTTCCGAAGAACGGTAATTGGTTGTTCAAGAGAATGGTTCTGGTTTGTTCCGAAGAATGATGGTTGTTTTGAAGAACAGGTTTGTTCCGAAAAATGGTAATTTGTTCTGAAGAACGGTAATTTGTTCTGAAGAATGGCAAATTGTTCTGAAGAAACGGTAATTTGTTCTGAAGAACGGTAATTTGTTCTGGGAAACGGCAAATTGTTCCAAAGAACTGGTAATACACTATGAAAATGGTACGCAGGTGTGTATGAGTTAATGAACTGGGTTTGTGGCACTTAGTAGTGCGGACTTGTTCTGGATAATCGAATAAAAATGTATCTTGACACTCAATATTCGAAGAGCTTGGACGTGGACAAGTACCACTGAAGTAAAAAGCTTGTGAACGCTGTATTTAATGAATTATAAGCAGGCTGGGTTTGTGATGATCCCATATTTATTTGTATCAGACCAGACTTCAGTATATAATTGCTTATACTTGTAAATTAGGTTTGGTTTTCTTTTGCTCAGGGCAAATATTATGTGGTAGTATGTACTACCCTATAACAATGAACACAAAATTTATGTTTACACTGATAAGTATTACTTACAAATAAAAATTTAAATGCTTATCTCAACTGCATCGGGTGTATCATTAATGAGTGAATACACTTATTAAAGAATTACCCTTCTAGGTAAAAAGGTTACTCTACTATCATAGGTTACTGACAGTACTTAACAAAATTAGCTTGCATGTCACCTAAATGAAGTTGTAAGATTTACCATGATCGTGTTTGTGTGAGAGGGGGATACGTCAATGCCAGTGTACAACCTAATGGAAGATGACAGTTGACAGTTAGCCCAAGATGGCGTTTAGGATGACGGTTACGCTGGCGGTGAGACAATGTCACAGGTCAAAACAAAACAGGGACACGGTGGACAAATGAGATTCTCGCTGTCAAAACAAACACGAACTTTCTCTGTTTACGAGATACTACAACTCTTTGCTTGAAACGAATTTACGCACAAGCGTATGCAAAGTTACTGACACTCAAGCTACAAAATGATAATTCTCAGTGACTTGGATTTTTCAAAATTTTACGTTTATTCGTTCTACAAACAGAAGTTTGAATCTGATGAACTGCTTGCAGGTGACGAAATGCGTTGGTGTGGGCGGCTCAGGCGTACCAGTCACATGACGTAGGTTGCCAGATACGACTTTCCTAGCTTAGCGGTATTAAAAATTTCTGTTGTACAAATGGAGAGAAATTTGCACTTTTCTCTTGAATTATCACTGTTCACTTCCTGGCTAATTCCTGGAACCTGTACTGAATGGAATTCCTAACGCACGAATTAGCACAGCGCTCGTGAGCATGCAGTCAAAAATTTGAAATTAATTATTCCTAATCACATATTTACAAACAACAAATGTGAAAATGGATACTTATGCTGTGAAAACATCAATCCAACTGTATTGCCCAACATGTAAATGGATTTTACGTTAAGGATTCGTTTCAATCCTGCAACTTCACTTAGCAGATGCAAGAACTGGCTAATTTGCTGCAGTTGCAAAAGAACTAGGGTGTTGCAAGGATCTTTAGAAAGTTGCAAGGAAAGGTCCTGACAAGGCCACCATTTCTTAAGAGTATCAGTGCAATGGCAATTCTTACCTTGCTGGGGATGCTTCTGACTGGGGACCAATACTTTGTAATAAAAATATATATATAAATATATATATATATATATATATATATATATATATATAATATATATATATATATATATATATATATATATATATATATATATATATATATATATATATATATCTAAGTGAGAATTTAATAAGGGAAGGTCTCAGGAGCGAAATTCCAGGTCTGAAGAATGAATCAAATGGAGCCAGGTACACTAGGCTCTTGGCACTTTCAGTTTAAAATTAATAGACAAAATTAAGAGTGTCACTCAATTAATAATGAGACATGAATGAAATCAGCTAGGACATAGGCACAGAAGGATAGAAATGTTCTACAGCATTCACTCACCCCTTCTGTAATGTATGGAGAAGTAACATGATCACCGGGTGACCTGAAACAGTCTAACTATTACATGGAGTGCTGAAGGTTCAAGGAGTAACGTCAGGATATGTCCAGGGAGAACATAAAGGTGTTAGCAAAAATTGGACCCAGTGATGATCCCATGGCCATCCCTTCAGTTCGTTTATATAAAATGCCATTGAAGAGAAAGGTTGTGTCCCGCACGGCCACCTCTAAAAGCTGTTTAAAAATGCTCTACTAAAATGAATTAAAAATTGCATCTTGATCAGGAAAAAGTTTTTTTAAATGTCAATAATAAATAACTGAAGGGGTGACCATGCGGATACCACTGGGTCCAATTTTTGCTAACATCTTTATGTACTCCTTGGAAGAAAGCATAACAGAAGAATGTCCCATTAGGTTCCTCCTTCTATTTTATCGGAGATAGTTTGACGATGCGTTCGCCCCATTTCGTTATGAATGTCATGCAGAGTCCTTTCTGGAGTTCGTCAACCGGCAACATCCAAACATAAGGTTTACTATGGAGAAGGAGGTAAATAACAAACTTCCCTTCCTTGATCTTATTATTTCCAGAGGTGACTCAGGTTTTTACACAGGTGTGTATAGAAAAAATACATTTGATGGTTTGGGAATAAATTTTTATAGTTCGTGTTTCTTTAATTTTAAACTGAACTCTATTTAGCCCTCCTTCATAGGGCTTACAGTATACTCACACATCAAACTGGATGAGATTCCACGACGAAATATCCTTTTTGTTGAAATATTTCAGTAATAACTGTTTTCCTTCACGACTTTTTTTTAGATCCCTAAACAAATTGCTAATGGAGAAAATGACTCAATCAACACCTGTATCTACTGACCCTAAACTGGAGTTGTATGCAAGTTTCCCTTTCATACGTGATGATACTTTCATGAGAAAATGCACATCCATTATTCAAAAGAGCTTTCCTGCTTTGAATTTGAAAATTATCCCAAAAAATCCCTTAACAATAGGGTCTGTGTTGAGAGTCAAAGACCGGCTCAGTCCTCCGCTGTCGTCCAGCGTCATATACAAGTACACTTGCCCGAGATGTGATCACGGGATATACGTGGGATGGGATGCACGAGGAGGCTGTTGAAGGTCCACATAGATTCCCACAGCGGCATAAGCCATAGAACAGGTAGCAGGTTATCTAATCCTGAACAATCAAGTATACGTAACCATTCAAAATTATGTAAAACTTATGTTGACAGCAAGGATTTTTCCACCTTAGGCCAAGTGCAGAACAACAACGACTTAATCATCTTAGAATCCATAATTATCAAAAAGACTGCACCGTCGTTAAACACTCAATGGTCTCCTGTAAAATTGTTTGTAGCCTAGTTTGGGCAACCTATTTTCCTCACTCAGTTTTTTTTTTTTTATTTATTTATATGTAAGTCTTGCTTTTTCTTTCAGATGGGTAGGTTGTTTTAAGATTTTAGGGAACTCCTTTTACTTATAATGGGTTTAT
>JANJGK010007360.1:5000-31772 GCA_039081455.1 Macrobrachium rosenbergii | reverse complement strand
GATATGATTATGTATTATGATTCGCCATAATTATTCAATAGCCATGAAAGAGCAAGGCTGTGCTGATGATGTCTACTGAGGTAATATAATTATAATAATGACTAACTCTTCCGCAGCTAATTTACCAGTGATAAAGCCTGAAGTAATAGAATCAAAGGATAATTGGCCGCTAATCGTTGTGAAGTATAATTTTCAAAATCATTACATCTTTTGAATGATTACTTCTGCTTTGAGGAATGTATTTCAAGGACTGTCATTAGTATTCGAAAATCAACAATCATTTCATGGTAAAATGGGGTATATATTCGCTAACTTACAGACCTTCAAGAGAGCTAATATGTAAATATATTCGTTTTAGTCTCAGCCAAGGTGTTATTTTGGTGAAGTCGAAGAAAAATCTGTTAAAATTATTTCCATAATTTCGATAATTTCATCATTTTAGCAGATTAGAAAAAAAATCAATTGTATTTTGTGATTTGCATTGCGTTGTATATGATATAATATTTTCATTGCGGCCGGCTCTCTCTCTCTCTCTCTCCCTCTCTCTCTCTCTCTCGATTCCTGAAAAAATACAAATATCCAAAATCTTCGACGAGATCATTTAATCATATTTTTCTTTGATGGCTTTCCAGTGCAATATATCTAAGTATTTAATTGCTGAAGTGTTTAAATGGCTATTCTCTCAAAAGCAAATATTTAGGCGTTTGAGTATCTCAAGAGCGTTGATAATAATAATAATAATAATAATAATAATAATAATAATAATAATAATAATAATAATAATAATAACAATAATAATACCAGGTACTAATTCAAACAAAAAAATAGTTGTAAAAGACTACTTTAGTGCTGAACGAATCGTCCAAAGTGGCTGATTTCCATACCATTTACTGAAACCACAATCCAGAAACAACAAATGTAATGGCGGATATACTCATATATATATATATATATATATATATATATATATATATATATATATATATATATATATATATATATATATATATATATATATAGTTGCCTGCCTCTGTATATACCCTAACGACCTAGATGACAGTGATTACGTTACGAGCTTATGCACCATTACAAGCTATTAGATTAATTAATCTTTCTCTCTCTCTCTCTCTCTCTCTCTCTCTCTCTCTCTCTCTCTCTCTCTCTCTCTCTCTCTCTCTCTCTCAACCTCCAAATATTAATTGACCGTTTATCTCATCGACACCTGCCTATCTGACTAAATTAACCCGTCAGTGTTACAAGCAACCAAAAGCAGCCATTACCGGGAGAATGGGAACCCCAGAAAACAGCAGAGGGACCCTCTCCTCTGTTTGGGTCTCCCAAACTTCCTCTTGGCCTCCTGACGAGGGTCCCTCGACTCGAGGTCCTCGATCTGCAAACTTCCGGGAAACAGGTTCGCCACCAGTAGCTGGTGGAAGAGGAACTTCTGAATGCAGATTTACATGACCTAGAAGTTGTTGAGAGAGAGAGAGAGAGAGAGAGAGAGGAGAGAGAGAAGAGAGAGAGAGAGAGAGAGAGAGAGAGAGAGAGAGAGAGGTTGGAGAAAATGTCAGTTTTGCTTTGTATAACAGCGAGATTCATTTCAAATTACATTAACAAATTAGCGTAGCCTAACTGACTTTACCATTTAGCATAAAATAGTGTAACTAGCTCATTAGTAGAGTGAAAGATGACCCAGTGAGGAAGATCAACAACAAGTTAGAAGAAAAAGGAATGAGTTGCGACAGATATTTAACTCTCAAGTCTACAGTCATGAAATTTCGATAATGGATAAATGAAATCTGTTCAAATAAACCACTGAAGTTTCTAAATAGGAAATGAATCAGAGACCACGTTATTTGGTAGGCTGCCTCTGGAATGATCACCACCATAATTTTGTCTCCTGCAGGAGATTCCTTGTGGTAATGACGCTGCTAGAAGGAAAATTTTTTTTTCGAATATCTATGACGATGACTACTGGCAATAAAATAATGATTTCGAAAATTAACTGTAGTTTTTATCTCTTAAGCAGTTGAGGTCAACAATTCATTTCGGTCCGTAGTCGATGACAGATTTCTTTCTACCTCTGTCATTTTATAACGTTTATTATTATTATTATTATTATTATTATTATTATTATTATTATTATTATTATTATTATTATTATTATTATTATTATTATTATTATTGAATTTATTGTTATTTTCAAGCACCAAACTTGTGAATAAAAAATATCGTTGTGATGTTTATACCTTAGGGTTGATTGCTTGTTAAAAATAAATTTTAGTTAATAACCAAAAATAAAAAAAAAATGATATTATTTCTTTGCAATCGTAACCTTTGTTCTCAACCCGTCTTAAAGGACGTCCATGTAAGTGAGAGTCGAGACGGTATGGTCCGACCTAGCGACGATAAGTATCGACCGTAAGGTCGGATGAAAGTACATTACTGTATTCTTGTTTAGGGGTCAGTGGTGAGAGAGGTTCACCCGGGCTAGATGACGACATGACTAAAAACAACCCACGGAAGACGGACTGGTAAGGTGGAAACGCTATAGGAATTTAAAGAAAAAAACATGAGGATCATAATGTAGAACAGATCTCGTCGCCCCACCATGGAAAGAATATATTACTTCAGAGATAACGAAATAAAAGCATAAGGTTTCTATAAGGAAATATAACAGGTAAGGCAGTTTGGCTAGTTTCGTGAATACTGAAAGCCTTTGTTTTAAAGTGCGTGGAAATCGCTCCCATCACCCTTTGTTTCATATGGATGGAGAGAAGTGAATCAGTTTCCCAGTTGAATGAGAACGGGTTGCCAGTATTCGGAATATAAAATGAATTCTATGCACTGATAGATACGTAATTCTCAATAAAATAAAAGACTGTATTTTGAAATCTTAGAAAATGACTAATAATTTTTTGCACGACTGATCTCGAAAATATCTTTAATTTGCAGGAGTTAGTAAACAACGGAGAATACTACCAGGGTTCGTGGAACTACACCCATAAAAAATAACTTCCATTTGTAGGACTCGTCTCTTAAAATACCTTAAATTTTATACCAGTTATCAAACATGAAGAATTCGATCTGGATTCTTAGAAGACAGTTAGCGGGGTTAAAATAGCGAGTTCTGGAAGAGAGAGGAGAGAAAGAGAAAGAGAAAGAATAATAACAGAGCAAATGGTCTATAAAGGGAGACACAATGTGCCCTTCCACTTTCATATTCTTTTCCTGTACCTCTTTTCATTCTCGCCCCTCTTTCCACCTGCCGTTATTGCCATCATCCTTTCAACGTGATTCACAGAGAAAGCTTAGTCGAGCAATAATTCGAAACGGCACGGAAATGCCTTTCATGGCGTAAGTATCCTAACGATAACCCATAAAAGTGAAATACGTATTTTGATTAGATTTCCATCTTTGGTGGTAATTGCTCCAACAAGTGCTTATGCGGTCAGTTCGTTTAGGTTGTTTGTCCGTTAGAAGGATCACGTTAATAATCAAATGTGGATTTTTTAAGGAAATTTGACAGACAGATGGACAGCGTTACTAGTGACCAGTAATTAGATTCTGGTACTGTTATGGATGTAACTTTTGAATAGAATAAGAGGCTTTTAAGGTTGGATTGCAAAGATGTTGCAGGCTTCAGAAACTAAAATCATGCTTACAATTACCGGGGATTATGATGACTCAATTTGTGTGATGTTTATGTCTCCTTTTAACATATTCAATTTCCTTTGGAGGGCGAGAGCTAACCCTTTTCTGCCCAGAGAGATTTTTTGATCCTAGTGTTTGATGATGGTGGAGGAATGCGCACCTTGAATGCCTTTTCACCTTGTTCAGTGAAGTTTTTTTGTGAAATTAAACGAATGTGTACATAAAACAAATCTTCTGGAAATCCACACAGTGACGCTGTTAGATTTTCAGCAATGAATTAGGTTATACATACATACATATACACACATATACATATGCATACATATATATAATATATATATATATATATATATATATATATATATATATATATATATATATATAATATATATATATTTTATATATATATATATATATATATATATATTATATATATATATATATATATATATATATATATATATATATATATATATATAATATATATATGTGTGTGTGTGTGTGTGTGTGTGTGTGTGTGTGCATGTGTATGCATGTGTGTGTAATTCTTTCATGATACTCGACCAGTAAGCTGTTAAATGTAATCCTCTGAGTTAAATTACATTCTAGTGATTATTTTCCCGTGTCCTTCCAGACTGAACTTCACAGGACTTTTCCAGATTTTTAATAATCACAAATCCTAAATTAGAAGCAAGACGGTGGCTCCCTTTGCTATTCAGCGCCTTAAGAATGAACCGAGACTCGATAAGGACGGAATTTTTTAACTATATAATATAGGTTATTGAAGCTGAAATTATTGAAGCTTAAAATGCTTCAATTGAAAACTTGTGCTTCTCAAAGCAAACGTTAATGTCTTCATTTTGAGGAAACAGATTGGCGTCAGAGGGAATTTGATCCCAGTCGATCTACTAAAGAAATAAGCTTTGACCTTCCCAAGACGATCTTCATACCGTTTGATGAACCAGCTTTTTACGTTGTCTCATGTAAATATTATAATATCGTAATATGTTTTAACTCCTGAAGGGTTATGACTGGCAGTTATTAACGACGCAAAACTTAAGTACGTTCATTTTTTGTTCCCTTTGAATTTGAAGTCGCATATATCAAGTTATAATATATTTTTCTTATTGTTAAATATTCCTTGGGCATTACTTTTATTAATTCTTATTATATACCTGTGAAAAAGACCAGTAACTCTTTAATTTATCTCACATCTATTACCGACCCGAATATATATTATATGTAAAACAATGTTTGTAAGATACTGTAATATCATTTAAATATGAAAAGTCGGCTGTACCCTTCGTTATAATTTTTTCCTTTACTCATCAAAACGAACTCATCAAAACGACACGGATAAGGCCATGAAGAAGAATAATGATGAGAAGGGAGTACCTACAACGGAGGAAGAATCGCCAAGGATAACAAATACGAAAATCGATGGGTACTTGGTCTTTCTGGAAGGGTTGAAAACTCCTTCCAAAGGTTTTGTAAGGAATCTTTGACTCAGAACATCGAGACTTTAAAGAACAATAACTATCTAACACGTAAAGGCTCTCGGGAAACTTACAGGCTAATAAAAGGAGAGATGGGAGACGGGAATGAACGGGAGAGAGAAAACACGAGAGGAGAACAAGCAGAAAATAGAGGTCGGTGTCCCTATACGTTAGAATCAGAGAAAGAAGAATAAAAGGAGGAGGATCGAAAATGAGCGAAAGTCCCACAGACTACAAGCGAGAATTGGACCATCTAGGAATAAAGGTAATGAAGGTGATGGTTTGACTTATGTGATTATATTCTCTTGTCTAAAAATGTCAAAATAACTCTTGCATTCTTGGTACCCGGTGAAAAATAAATAAATAAATAAGAACAAAAATAATAGCGTCACTTCGTTCTTCCAAGTGTGTTTATTTTTGCACTTACCCAATCATAAAATCTCTCTCTCTCCTCTCTCTCCTCTCTCTCTCTCTCTCCTCTCTCTCTCTCTCCTCTCTCTCTCTCTCTCTCTCTCTCTCGTATGATGTCTATGCATGTGAAATCTTTCCTATATTGTTACTAGTTATTTCAATATTCATTTAATTATTTGTCTTCTTTAAATGAGCAACAGCTTAATTACGGGAATCTGACCCAACTATGCCCACAAAATCCCAAGAAAATCAGCAAACTAAGAGATAATCTAGATTAGATCTCTGAGGCAGAAGTCAGACAACGGCCACAAAACCCAGTTACTCACTCTCGATTTAAAAACTGTCTTACACCGTTTTACTCCGGACGCATAAGTAGCCCATTACAGTTAGATGGCTTCACTGGACTTCTGTATAAAACCCATTTTGCTAAAAGACTTCACCAGCATACTGTGAGAAATTCATTGCATTTAAATCATATCATTACGTATAGTAAGAACCAAATTATATACATATCCCTTAAATAGATGACTGTAGGAAACTTAGTATGGTTAAGTATTCATTGTCAAAAATAAATTCGCCCGTTGAGTGATTGTTTTGTAAGCCCTGTTTTAAGCGCTTTTCGAAATAAAACCAAATTCTCATGAAATATTATATCATGGCAATGAAGTACTAAACAATCATAAAAAAAACATTGACTCTAAGACCATTGGAAATGGTCTTAGAGTCAAATGTTCAACGAAAACAACGTAACAAAAATACTATTCTACTTACATTCCCAGGAAAAGGTACTGTATGTTATCCTTGAAGTCCACCCCTGTGGTGTTTAGTCCACCATAAGGCTGAGAAATACTTGTTACAGGACTTATCATATCCTTTATCGCAAGAGAAATGCATCACATCTGAAAGAAATTTATTATTATTATTATTATTATTATTATTATTATTATTATTATTATTATTATTATTATTATTATTATTATTATTATTATTATTACTTTCAAATTAGTAATCATAGGCACTTTCCTGTGCAAGAAATATGTTTCAAAAGCTTTTACGTATGAAAGTGTGTGCATTTAGCCACAGACCAACTACATACCAATGTTGTTGTCATTTGAATATCATTATATTTATCCTGCGCACGTGGGAGAAGCAATAGTTTAATGACCATGAGTTGGTATAAGTCTAAAATTCCAGTACTAAACAAATTAAATTAAGAAAATGAATCCAACATCTTCATTATCACTATCTGTATTTCGTGTGACCTCTTATCGGCCCTCATTCAGACAATCACAATGACCTCTTTTATTTGTCAATTATTGTTTATTTTATCTGTCAATTATCGTTTATAGTTATCTTGAGGCAGCTTTCCTACGGCACAATTGCTCTTTCATAGATACTTTAATTTTTATCGTGCTTTTAGTTATGGGCTGATTTACTGAATAGTCTATGTAAAGTGCTCGCAAACTTCTGTTTCAAATTCTCTTTGTTACATCTTGATTCCATCTTCCAATTGATTGGCCGGTCAGATCGACTAGTGCTAAATGAAAACAAAAATACAGATAAAAGAGGACTTTAAAGGCCGGTAAATAGTAAGGAAACAAAAACTTACAGGCATGAAAACAGTCAAAACACCAATAGAGCGACTGTTACCAGTTGACAGGAAGGCGAATAGACTTGAATACTGAGGGTTCTGTGGAATTGAGAATGGAATGTAAGATAATCTAAGCTGAAAGTAAAACATGATACTCTGCATCACGACGATACAGTAAACCATTATTAGTTTGAAATAGCTAAAAAGAAACAAAAAACCTGTTTAAGTTGACACTTTTATTGACAGCCTCTGCTATGACGACCAATTTGGTAAAAATGAGGTTGCATGAAAAAATGCTGAAGAAAATGAAAAATGCTTTGAAAAACCAAAGTCATAGCTTAATAAACAACCAAACAGGGAAATCGTCTTGGAATAGTAACAAGACATGAATACAATACCTAAAGAAACAGATTGTGATGCTCCACGAGCCGTTCGGTAACCAACTTTTATAAGGAAATGCCTTAGGTATTAATGCACAACACAGAGAGAGAGAGAGAGAGAGGAGAGAGAGAGAAGAGAGAGAGAGAGAGAGAGAGAGAGAGAGAGAGAGAGAGAGAGAGAGATATTAAATGCGAGAAATTGGCCAATTACATTCAAAATAGGACACTAAAAATTATCGTTATAGATTACTGAACTCAGTAACATCAGTGTGTTTAAATAAGTCTTATTAACATCATAGTTTAAGTCTTTTTTTCTAAGTGAGAAAAAAGTGAAATAATTTTCTAGTTGAACGTAAATCTCAAAAAAAGCCAATATAGAAATTTGCTGCATTTAAGAAAGGGCGAGCTTTTCCCTTTGTCGTTTTGCCTTCCATTTTATTTCCTGTCCGCATTTTACTTTCCTGTCGGTTTCAGGGTTCCGTTAACCGTAACTTATTATATAGACGTTTTTCATTACTCTGTTCCCTTGAGTAGCTTTTCACTCCTGTAATATTCCTTTTTCGCTTTCCTTTATGGTGACTGCTTTCTTCTCTCGGAGTTTTAGTTTCGCTTTCATGCTTTATGGTACTTCAACCCTTCCCCCCTCTTTGCCATTCGGTTGGGTTCCTACAACTGCCCTCTATCTATCTATCTATCTATCTATCTATCTATCTATCTATCTATCTATCTATCTATCTATCTATCTATCTATCTATCTATCTATCTATCTATCGAGAGAGAGAGAGAGAGAGAGAGAGAGAGAGAGAGAGAGAGAGAGAGAGAGAGAGATATTAAATGCGAGAAATTGGCCAATTACATTCAAAATAGGACACTAAAAATTATCGTTATAGATTACTGAACTCAGTAACATCAGAGTGTTTAAATAAGTCTTATTAACATCATAGTTTAAGTCTTTTTTTCTAAGTGAGAAAAAAGTGAAATAATTTTCTAGTTGAACGTAAATCTCAAAAAAGCCAATATAGAAATTTGCTGCATTTAAGAAAGGGCGAGCTTTTCCCTTTGTCGTTTTGCCTTCCATTTTATTTCCTGTCCGCATTTTACTTTCCTGTCGGTTTCAGGGTTCCGTTAACCGTAACTTATTATATAGACGTTTTTCATTACTCTGTTCCCTTGAGTAGCTTTTCACTCCTGTAATATTCCTTTTTCGCTTTCCTTTATGGTGACTGCTTTCTTCTCTCGGAGTTTTAGTTTCGCTTTCATGCTTTATGGTACTTCAACCCTTCCCCCTCTTTGCCATTCGGTTGGGTTCCTACAACTGCCCTCTATCTATCTATCTATCTATCTATCTATCTATCTATCTATCTATCGAGAGAGAGAGAGAGAGAGAGAGAGAGAGAGAGAGAGAGAGAGAGTGTGTGTGAGTGTGTGTGTGAGTGTGTGTGTGTGTGTCATTCGGTTGGGTTCCTACAACTGCCCTCTATCTATCTATCTATCTATCTATCTATCTATCTATCTATCTATCTATCTATCTATCTATCTATCGAGAGAGAGAGAGAGAGAGAGAGAGAGAGAGAGTGTGTGTGTGTGTGTGTGTGTGTGTGTGTGTGTGTGTGTGTGTGTGTGTGTGTGTGTGTGTGTGTGTGTGTCCAAAGGGTTCCGGTGATTAGGTTCATGCATGAAGGCATGGGTATACGCAAGAATTAATCTTTATTACTTTGAATTTCAATGCAGATAATACTCATGCTTACTGGTAGTTATATCTATGTACTTTTGGATATGTAACTCAATTTTATCGCTAAATAATCTATTCGTTATATTCTTTCAGCCGTTAGCTTCCAATAAAATTCTCCCTAATAGTAATCCCATTTCTCAAATCTATACCTGTAGGTAATAAAGGTCTGGAACAGATTAAGACGCAGTAAAATTTTAACTAGAATTTCACGGTGCCTTCAATTTTGTTACAAATTAGCGAGACGTACTTTCATTTTAGACCTGAAGCAAACAACTTTAGACTCTCTAGGAAAACTTAATCCCCGGCTCCTTATATAACGGAAGTACCTTAACTCATGCAAGATAGTTCACATACTTACAGTCCACATGTTTACCGTTCAGACTACCCTAAATAAACAATTGCCTCTAGAAAGTTATTTTCCTGTTTATTTATAGTCTACCAAGTGTTACAGCTGTTTAACCACTTCTCTTGACGTGACCGTCTATTTAAGTATCGGTAAAAACTCGGTTGTGCTTGAAAACTGTAACCACTTCTCTTGACGTGACCGTCTATTTAATATCAGTAAAAACTCAGTTGTGCTTGAAAACTGAAGGTAAACTATAATGACCCTTACATGCGTTATCTTTTGTCTATGTTTAGGAATTTAATCCTCTTTATTGGGTTCTATTCACCTATATAAAGTGTTTAATGGGATCTTGAGATTTTCACAATAAATCATATTTGTCTTACTCAAATGAATAAGAATGTCTCGTTACCATTACTATAAAAATAAAATATAGTTTTGGCAGATTAATTTTTAATATTACCACGACATACAGTAACTGAGCAAGCTTTAGTATGAATTAAATTATCAATGGAATGTTTTAGACATTGCAAAGCATTCCTTGAAGGTATTAATTATCTGTAGACTGTCTAGCTTAAGTCATCCTCGAATCTAATAATTTCAAGTTGCCTTACAGGCAACCAATTGAAAATTTTTTAAGTCTCCGAAACACGTGCCTTCTCTATTTCTCATTGACGTTTTATTTCATGGGAGGATGCCTTTCACGGAATAAATTTAACACTGTCTTCATTTCGAAGAATCAAAAATGTTGCATTAATGATTTTGATAACCAAATACTTCAGACAGGACATTCAGATGAATAGTAAAAAAATAGTCTATTCAATATTTATTAGTTTCCACGTCAGGGGTTCAAAGTGGGACAAATTTGCACATTAATCTCTAAGAAATAGTTCACAGTAATTTTAGTTTTCATTCAAATCTGTACAGAAGTTCCATCTAGAAAACTTCAGAAAGTAAGCTTCAGAAAGTAATGTGAAAAAGTAGCAAATCTGGTTAGAGATTAAGACGTTGGTAATAAAGTGGCAACATGGAGCTATGAAGGTTTCCAAAACACGTAAATCATTAAGTGGTCAGAAATGAAAAGAAAAATTTGGAACTTAACACGCCAATGAGAGAATACTTTACACAAATATAATTGTAATTAAACTAGTTGTGCACAAAAAAAAACTTGTGTAAGATATGAACATTTAAAACCAGAAAGGAGCTAAGCACCTGTTCAATTTCATCAGGCAGTCTCCAAGTAGTTTATTAGCTGAGCTTTGAAATCAGAAGGTAATATCCCTTCCTGCATAAAGCTTAACCTTGAGAAGCAAATTACTTCAATCCTCACACACCCTTGAATGGTTGTATAGGACTCCAAACTGGCCTGTAATTATAAATTAGATATGAAGCAAAAATGGTTAACATTCATATATAGAAAATCAACATGTGCCAGTAGCAAATAAATAACTGACTAACAAGGCTACAAGGTTTAATTACATTTTAAAAGCTTAATTTAAAAGTAATTTGTATTCAATAGTAAATTACAATGAGGCTAGCAACATCAAAGTACTGATAATTCAAGTATTCTCAAAAATAAAGTAGGCAGATATAAATGGCTCTAATAAAATAAAAACTTCCGAATTACTTAATGGTAACTTACTTTCAGGTTTAAAACATGAAACTATTGAATTTGAACATAATGTACTTTGAAAAGTTTCATATTGTACAGTTGAAAAGTTTCATATTGACTGCACAAGGTTTTCAATTTAAAAGTCTAAATGTTCATAAAAGGCTCTAAATGAATAGTCTAAAACGATCTAATTTGACCACCTACCACCTGAAGGAGGAAACCAGATTAGTGGCTTCTTCGAAAGCCCCCATTAACTTGGGTAGCAGGTCCTAAGACCTTCTACATAAACCATGGGGTACCCCCACCCCCTCAGGGGTCCCACCTCAGAGGTGGAGGTAAGGAAAAGTGTTGGAAGTTGAGCAGTTTGAAGAGTCGTTCATCCATGGGAGATTTTAGGCGAGTTTCAGTTTACGTTTCAGAACCTCAACTCAACATCGGCACGAAACCAACCATAACATGAGGCCGTAACATATCTGAAAACAATACAGACACTTGTATTACGCACAATTAGGTCAACTGGCTTAAACTTTAATGTCTTATTGTTATTTCGTACTTTGAAGATGACTAACGTAGAGTGCCAAATTCAGATTGTTATTAATGGAATAAGTCGTACTTTGAAGATTACGTTAGTAGAGTGCCAAATTCAGATTGTTATTAATGGAATAAGAGACTAAACCATTTTTGTAATTATGAAAATAGCTAAGTCAATCTAGAAAAACGACAACTATCAAATGAAGCAAGTTTCCGCTAAAGTGACAAAATTACCTAATAAAATCAAAAGTACTGTGCAATGGTTCTTAAACAGAAATTTGACAACGGACTTATCGCAAGACCTTATTCTGCAATAAGGAGCACTTTAAGAACGCTATTCCATAATTCGTAGAAACATGAGTATATCATGCAAAAAACCTGTAATCAAAAGTTTAGACTTTTACACCTAGAATAGAGTCATGATCTGAAATCTACATAAAAAGCAAGCGAGGAACTACACGAGGTATAATGCAAAATTACGTAGTAATAATGAGATTCTGTACCGCATAATTTGGATATTTAAATAAGTTTTCATGAAAATAAATTTTTTTTTTTACTTAACACTTAACAGCACTAAATCTTAAAATGTAGTTCCAAGATACAGATCTACATCCATTAACAAATCCCTTAAAAAAGTTTGCAATAAAAAAAGAGCCTTAACCACGGAATTTTGGAGGACTTCAGTGACAAGACCTTCGAATCACAAAAACCTTCTCGAGTGCAAAAACTTACGTGGTTTTTGTTACCGAATACGTTAATGTTAACACGAACACCTTATAGTTCACTGGTCAAACAAGGCAACCAAAGTTCAAAAACAAACTAGTGATGAAAAACCAACGGTAAGGTCACAAGGAACAAATTGATACCTACTTAGATAACAAAAGAAAGTGAAGTACTCAAGGTCCACACTGCAAGTTCAAAAATGAAAAAAAAATAGTAGTTTGACTCGAGAACACTTACCCTTCGGAGACACGTCGCTGCTCGTCGACCTCCAAGTCGAACTGCTCATAAGAATATATCAATAGCTCAAGCTACACTCAATCAAAACAATACTTCAAACGCTCAGATTCACTAGATTACCACCACATTCAAATTGACAAACGACTAACTGTTACGTGAGAAAAAGTGAGTCAGCAATGAACTGGTTCATTTACACTGAAATCAACGTTTCTTCCGTCTCCAGCCAGGGATGATAAATGATGAAACAGCCACTTCGGATAAGCAGCCTTGGCAGGTCGAACGTCAAGGATTGTATATAAATACAGTATTATGGAAGTGTCACTTTCCTGTTTTCGGAATCTTTCCAGTAAACCATGTCCCTTCTCTTTGCTACTAGTTTGGGACTTTACATTTGTCTGTTGATTTTTGGTGGCGTATTATTATTATTGCTAGTTGTAGTAGTTGTACTGGTAGCAGTTCATTATATTATTATTACTACTATTATTGAATGTAGCAACAAAATACTTTAAAAGCTCCATGGGAAAAATTACCCAGGATGAATACAGCTCTACTCTTCGTTCAACCATCGCTCTCTCTCTCTCTCTCTCTCTCTCTCTCTCTCTCTCTCTCTCTCTCTCTCTCTCTCTCTCTCTGACCCAACAGCAATATTCTACCGTTTCATGTCTTCTCTGAATGTCTGCCAGAAGACACAGGTGACGTAAATATGAATTTATATTATAGGGAAGAAGAACGAAGAAAAAGACAGGTTTCCGGCGTCGAAGACCAAGATTTGTGAGAAACTGGGGCCTCACTTTCGCTCAACATCTATCATGTTCATTTGTTTCGTTTTATCCTTTCTAAATTCGCTTATGGTAATTCTGAGCCGTGGTAACGCCCGGATCTCCTATGCTAACCTTTTCATTTTTTTTTCATTTTTCAGGTGTAGTAAGATACACTTTCATTTTGGAAGTAAATGTACTCAATTATACAATATTAACGATCTTCTCATTACATATCACCGTTAAGAAGGTTAACTTGCGCCAAGTATTCTGTTTGCATTTGCATAAAATATTTTTTGGGAATGCGGAAATAAAACGGAAATAACTGAACCCATTGCGCTGAAAGAACTGAGAGTCGTCAAATGATATTTGTTAAACTTTTGCAAATAAAATCCAAGTTGAAATAAAGTTGTAAACTTTCTTGTAACCTTATTTTGTTTTAAGTAAAATAAAACAAAGCTATTATTAAATAATATATAAAGTAAATTTCTGTTTTGAACGACTTGAACATTTGTAAAAAGAATTTTTGTTTCAATCTCAGTTGTGTTGTTATCAGCTGGGATATAATTTCTGTAACTATTAATTCGTTACAATAGTAAAAAATAATTCTCGCCTCTTAAAGACGAAACTATTTATAATGAAATGTTTGTAGGTTACTGTTGAACAGTTATGAGACTTGGTTTATTAGTCTTATAAACCGTTTAAAGTTTTAATAACCTTAAGAAAAAGAATCATTTTTGGTATAGTACATTCCTTTTTATAAATCGTATTTCGTTATCATGATCATAAATTGATATTTATTTTTCCCTGGAAAATCATTCTTTTCTATTTTACGTTCATTCTCATAAAGTTTATATTAATAGGAATACTATAAAATCATTTCTTCCGTGAACAGAAAAAGAGTGTTTAATGGCATTCCAGTGACGACCGCGAATATTTGCGGGTTAATGTTTTCGACGGGATTTCATTTTGCTGGAAATGCTAACCGTCGAATATTGCTCCGGGACCCTCGAAGGAATCCCCTTTTCAATAAAGCCTGCCCAGAACAATTTTAAAGCCGGCACGGTGATGGGAGCGTGGCTTTTGTGTAGTTACACATGCAATCGCCAAGGCGGGTCTCCGGCCACTTAGTGACCCATTAACCCGTTCTGTAAATGCAGATATAACCCCAGCGCTACATTGCCCTCTTTTACCCAGGTTTGTTTATGGAGGGCAGGTAATTTCTTTCCTGTCTCTACACAGGAACAATAATTATCGACGCAGCGAAGGGATTTTTTTTTCTCTTCTCATTTTACTTACTTATAAGTTTTTAACTTACAAAAGTCTTTGAGCTAATCTATTTTTCCATATAATTATCATTTCATTGATTTCTTTTGCCATGAAAAATCATATGGCTTCTGTATACCAATTAGTCTTTGTCTTCAGTTGAAATTAAGTTGTGCTTGACTTCCCAACGACTGAGATTTTTTTTTTCAGATTTTTCTTTGAGCTCCCTTCTCTCTCTCTCTCTCTCTCTCTCTCTCTCTCTCTCTCTCTCTCTCTCTCTCTCTCTCTCTCTCTCTCTCTATGAAGTTATTGATTACGAGATCTATATGAGGAACTAAAATAGAGAACGCTGAAATTATAGTGACAAAATTTAAGGGAAATATTTGATTTCCTTTTCTCTCTTAAAAAAAAAGTGTTATTTTAAGGGACAGTAGAATTAATAAGGTGAAATTAACGGAAGTCTTGAATTATCTGATTTTTAGCCTTAGACGAAAGAAATAATCTGGAAATAATGACTTGCAATGACTTGCACGGCAACTAAAATCTGAAAATGGAAAACATAAAAGGGAAAGTTCACATGAGAGAAAAACGGTGAAGAGAAAATTACAGCTTTAATTCCGGTAATTTGCAAACTTTCGGGATCTGAGTTAATTGCAGACTCTATCGCCAACTCGAGATCTTATTTACCTGGCGCCACCTACGAAATTAATGTCCATTTACTTCTGGTGATTCATTTGTTGGGATGCTTAGCCGGTGTTGCAAGGTCAAAAGTCGTTTAAGTGATAATATTGTTGATGTATATCAGTCAATTTGATGTACTTATTATAAGATAATCATAATTAGCATTTTATTCACAGAAGATTGATTGTGTTTATTTTTTATTGAAGTATGATCATATTTTATTTTATTCGGATTTAACTGTAGGGATGTACAAGGAAGCAATTTTCTCTCTCTCTCTCTCTCTCTCTCTCTCTCTCTCTCTCTCTCTCTCTCTCTCTCTCTCTCTCTCTCTCTCTCTCTCTCTCTCTCCATTTTATTTTTAACTAATCAAGAAGGAAGTAGGAAAGTTTCAAGCAGCAGTTCACAATCCCTCTCTCCATATTTCCGTCATTTTGAAAGTTTTTGCATTTTCGACGGATCATCATCGGTTTCAGGTCTGTCTGAAACACAAAGTTTTGTACCTATTCCTCTTCGCTCATCTGGAATGAGAAATCTTTGGCCAGTGTTGGTGGGTGTGAGACGTGCTCTTTCTTCATTCCCTGCAGACATATTCAACTCATTCTTTTGGGGATAATGAACAACAAATTGTTACGAAACTTTCTAATATATTTCAGGGTATTCCCAAATGCATCTCATCGGAAGTCGATGTAAGCACCATGATTCTGTGAACTTGTTTTGCAAATCCGAATGAAAAAAACTATTTGCAACGTGTAGTAAAGGTAATCATTGAGTTTCCATGCCTCTTAAATTAGACCTAAATAAAGTAGGAAGTAATTTGGACTACTAAAATCATCATAAGACTTACAAAGACACTCGAACTTTGCCTTACGAATAATATAAAATATCTGTGAAGTGTTGCAGTACGTCAGTACGAGAAAGGCTCTCATAGGCTGCACTTATACCTACTGCAAAATTGAATGGGAAAAATTCAATCTATTTTTAAGAAATGGCATATGCGGATGTTTTATATTGCAGTATCTTATATTTCAATGGCGAGTTTTTTTTTACAAATATTTTATTGATCATGACTTTCGTAATAAGATTTATAGATATAAAAGTTTTGTCTTATATAGAATAACTAAATTCGTATTTTAATGTTGAGTCTAATGAATAATTTTGTTATAAGTAGACATTTTATGGAGCAAGCATTTTTGCAAATAAGAATGTAAATTTTATCAGTAGATAAAACAATCATAGATAAAGTTCGAAACAGTAAAAGTGGTTTCCCATTTTTTCAGAAAAATAGCAGAAATCCTTTACAGGCGTTCCTTTAGGATCCATGGCAGCTTCTAACAATGGATAAGAGAGAAAACAAAAAGGATCAATGAATACTCACGAAAAGGAGCCAAGTCTTGATCCTTGCTTGGAAACGTCAGCAAACTAATGACAGTGGAAATTACAGCGTATCCTTATTTAGTCGTCTGGGTGTCCGTGTAGGGAGCGCCGTGAGGGTTGTGAAGGTAAGTTCTCGTTAATGCTGCGTAATTTTCGCTTGTTCGAATGGGATCATTTGCTTTTTAGTTTAGTGGGTGCTTGGTTACGTTGAGGTCTTATCCTAGGTCGAGTTAAAATAGTGTCCGTTTGTTAAGTATTTTCTCCTGTTTAGGTAATTTCTGTACTTTTGTTTTTCGTCATCCATATGCCCTTCTGGGTTTTTAGTAAGGGTCCCTTCTGTTTTAACAGCTTAATGTATTTTCAATTTTATTTCCCGAAGCAATCCGAAGGATGTGCTGTCTTCAGTTTTGGTGGCCCAAAGGAACGTGTTTGTTCAGTAAGTTCATAGTTCTCAGTTCTCCTTGTGTTCAGAAGTCTTCATTTGATAGTGTTATGGCTTCGTTCAAATAAGCTTCTGTTAACTTATTAGTGAAGCTTCAATAAGCTCCTTCGCAATGAAGCGTCTTGGCTTTTGCTAGGAGTGGTTCGCCCTATTGATGCAATTATTTCTGTAGTAGTATGGGCATTGTGACCAGTAGCAATTGATAGGTTGTAAAGTCCTTTGTCTTATGTAACGCTTGTTGCAGTTAAAGCCAATGGGCAGTACTGGTAATTTTGCAATTTTTGCATATTGCACTTCAAAGGTTTTTCTTATGATTTCAGCTAATATAACTTAATTGCTTTTTCCCAATGTGAAAGTATTGGACTTCTAGAAAGTATTGGACTTCTAGAAACTATTACCAATTAGCCTTTTATCACTAAGGTCACTTTATAATTTTTATAGACTTTGCACTGGCGAGGTTAGTCATGATGAATAATTACTCTAATGAACTTTGATTTCAGGTGATTATCATGAAGTTATGCTGAAGATGTGTGTTCTGTGTCCTGCAAACAGCATTGACTAAACAGGACCCAACCTCGTTACCAGCAATATTAAGGAATTTGATAAGTTCTATTTTTAAATTTTTAATTAGTTTAATTTGTAGTTCGTAGTTTGTTTATGAACCTTCAGTTATGCTACAGCGAAGTTATAATTTTTTAATAGGTTTTATTTAATTTTTTTCTTTCTAGATTAAGGGCCTTTTAGTGATTACTAATAGTTAACTTTATGCCGTGCCGTGTGCTTAAGTTACCAGTTGACCGGTCAACTTTAGTTTGCAACGTTCTGATACCCGCCTGTACTGTACTTGACGGTAATGACTTAATTACCGGCGATTCGATGACTTCAATTTTCTTAATACATTTTCCTGAATTAATCTTAGAACAGATGTACAGAGATTTACTACTGAAGCTAACGTAATTTGCGTTAACTGGGTAATTATGAGTGCTAACTTGAGTATTATTTGCAGGTTTCTAGTTCGTGTTATCCACGCTGACTATTTCTGCATTTCCTCCTAAGAGACTGGCAGTTTCTTCACTGAAGATTTAAATAATCATTCTAGTCATCAATCGAAATTGAAGTTAAGTATTTTTACTTAAATTCTTTACTCTACTTTACTTTTTTTTTGCCTCCACCCTTTCAGGGGCGGTGCCCCTGAAGGGGTGGGGGTACCATCATGACTTGTGTAGTAGGTCCTAGGACCTGCTACACAAGTCATGGGGGATTTTTTTTTCAGGTGGTAGTTGTCACGATGCCAGGTAACTTGGGATCATTCATTCATTCAGGTGGTAAGTGGCTAATGGTTCGAGAGATATAGCACAAAAATTAGGGATTAGCATACTGAGCTAAAGTATTTATCATTTATATATACTTTGATATTTAATAAGGTAAACGTACCTTTATTTATAGCCATGGTAGTCTAATACAGTAAAATAGAATGACAAGATTTTAAGTTAGGATGATTATAATTGAAGGAAATACTCCTTGAGAGCTCAATGTTAACGTTTAAGTGTACCAAAGTTACTTTCTATATTTTAAGTTAGGATGATTATAATTGAAGGAAATACTCCTTGAGAGCTCAATGTTAAACGTTAAGTGTACCAAAGTTACTTTCTATAAAGTGTTGAGTGCTTGAAACAGCCGGGCCGTGGTTGAGGTACTTCAGAATAGCCTAGGAGAATAGTGTTCAATGGTTTTTAGTTGTCTGCAGCTGTTGGATACTCTAGTTTCATTATGCTAAGGTATGCTGAGTGAGATAAGGTAGCTGAAAACTGCAGGAATGTTTCCTGTGGAAAATAACTTAGCTTTGGTACATTAGCAAACAATCGCAATTTGATTAGACTTGCATTGTAGGCAAAAGTTATCAGAAACAGGTAGTTACGACTATTACGGTAAGTGTATAAGCTAGAAATTAAGGCTTTGATAGCCGTAAGTATTTTCTTTTGTAAGGTTTGTCAAATTGATGAGCATTGTATTCGGAAGTAAGAACTTCATTAACCATGGTGTATAGCTATGCTGCAAGCATTGTTAATTTTAAGTTAAATCAGAAACATAGCATTAATCTTTAGTGCAGTAATCGAGCATTGTATTCGGAAGTGAGAGCTTTATTAACCATGGTGTATAGCTATGCTGCAAGCATTGTTAATTTAAAGTTAAATCAGAAACAGCATTAATCTTTAGTGCAGTAATCATTGGTTAAGGGCTAAAATGTTTTGACATTAGTTTAGTGTTTTAGACTGAATCAGGTTTGAGACTGATCTTGAGTTACAGAAATTAAGGGTAATTACTGCCACAGAAAGGATTATCATAAAATTGTTACAATGGTAGATTAATTATGAATTAGGAGATATCAGATTTTTTTTATAGTAATGCTGGTGCTAACTGACAGAATTTTTAAGGTTAAAATTTCTGGTAGTTGGGTTTGTTAGAATATTTTTCTAATCTTACTTCATAGTTCAATTGAACTATTATGAATTTTTGCAAAATTTTAACATGGACGTAGATCACAAGAGATAAAAATAGCGTCAGTTTTTTAAGTTTTATTGTTATCGCACGTAAAGTTGCCTTTTAGATGTATTTAATTTTTTAAGTTTGATTTTGCATTTTTCAGGATGACTAGTTTGCAATTCTCTTAATTTTCAAGACTCACTAGCTTAACAATTTCAAACGGTTAAAAAAATTCCCTTACACATTTTCAAAGTTTGTCACTTTAATGATTAATTATTGTAAAAATTTACCTCGTGGTCAACATTATACTAGAGCTATTTCCAGAAGCTTTGATGCAAATCCGGGCTATTCAACTTTACTTTTGTTAAATTTGTGGCATACACGTGTAACAAATTTACTAACCCTGTACATGGAACTTGAGGTTGTGTAGTTAGGGTAACGGGGATTACATTAAATAGCTGAAATAAAAGGGGAAAAATAAACTGAGAAAATTTCAACTTCTAGGGTTCCAATTGAATAGCCTTTGGGAGTTTTATAGGGATACTTCAGCTTTTCCTGTTATTTCAGGTGTCTCCATGAACAAGACTGGCCCTCTTGAGTTGTGTGGTTTAAAAAATTTTAGAATTAAGTGCTGGTCCAACTCTGCCTACTGACTGTACACCGTGAATGTGGACCTGAAGATATTAAGGTGTTTATCATTGCCTTACCTCAGAAGTTATGTTTGCATTCAAACCTGTTTTTGTCAGAAAATGAGATTTGTCAAAATGTTCAGATGGAAAATTACGCTGTTAAGTTCTTTAAAAACTAAGATGTTGATTTTCTTGGAATTATAAAAGGCAAAATTTACAAAAAAATATCCTGTATGAGGCCATTTAAATTTGATAATTCTTACTGAATTATTACTTCAGTTTTTTATGCACATAGTTTTAAGCATTCGTTCTTTGTATTTGTAAATATTTAAAAGAAATGCAAGGTAACAGTATATTTTGGTTATGCCTTAACCCAGTAACAAATGGGAAACAACTTTAATGTATTGGTGAAAAACTTCGTAATGCATTTAGTCAACATTCAAAACGAGTTCTGGATACCTTGAGAGTGAAGAAGGGATTCTGTATTCATCGAAAATGAAACACTGTTGCATGGCTTAAAGCTGTTTTTGGGAGAAATGCTGTAAGGAACTATGCAGTGAAGTATGATAGTGATTAAAAGGATGTTGATTATTAATCCAATGTCAATAATTTCTTCCCTAATAAAGTTAAGATGGGTGTGATGCCTTTAATGGTGATATACCTTTCTAGTAACACACCAAAAGTTACGAGTATTTCAGGACTGGTTGAGAGTTAGCATATTGCATGAGGGAAGTTTTATTTATTACAACTACTGAGAATGGCTCGTAGTAACGTCACTGCGTAATAAAACATAAGGTGAACAGTCTAAAGAGCACCCCTATGATTTTCTTTTTTTTACTCTACAAATTTTTACTTGTTTTTGCTTAAGCTGCTAGCAGCGTGTGCTTTTTCAACATCGTTTGAAAGATCTTAAGATTTCAACTTTGGTTCTAGGGTGCACAGAGAAATATTTTCAGTTCAGATGCGTAATACCAGAGCCTAAGATAAAGGCCACGTAGCGGTAGTACTATCAGTTCCCCTCACAAGGTGCACGGTAGGAATTACTTAAGGGTGGTTATTTGCAATGTTCCTTTGGCCCCTAGCTGCAACCCCTTTCATTCCTTTTACTATATCTCCGTTCATATTCTTTAATCTTATTTTCCTCCCCCTCCTAACTATTTCATATTGTAACTGAGGTTTCCTCCTGTTCCACCTTGACTGCCTTTCTACTCAATTTCCCTTTCAGCGCTGAATGGCTTCATAGGTCCCATCGAATTGGCCTTTAGCCTAAATGTTCCAGTGCGTAAACGGCAAGCCAGTAAGACTGAATACTGTATTTACAATGATTGACACAAAGTGTAATGTCAGATTTCGTGTAGTACATCAGAAAATTGCACCTGCGATGAGCTGTCATGTAAGGAGAATGCTTAAGCTTTCTTCCTTGTTCGAAAATGTTTGCATTTTTGCAATCTAAAGCTACGTCCACACGATCGAACTTTGCTCGACGAACTTTGTCCGGTGTGACGTCAGAAGCGGGCAAACTGCTGACTTCGCCAGCTGTTTCTCCGCTTCTGACGTCACATGGGACAAAGTTCGTCGAACAAAGCTCGATCGTGTGGACGTGGCTTAAGCCAATAACTTTAAAATTTTTTTTATTGGGGGCGGGAGCGCCTATACCAGAAAATGGAGAAACCATGATTTTTATCTTAATTGCATTTATTCTTGATCCTAATAATACATGAGTAACCAGGACATTCCTTAACCTACAGAGATGATGATGATGATTATGATGATGATGACCTTCATTAGCAAGAGTCAAGAGTGATGGATGGTAGTTAAAATATTTTAACCTAAATCGATATTCAGCTTGGCTCTTAAAATCCAGAGGATATGGTTTTAGCAAAAAAAAAATAAAGTACATGGCAGTTTGGGCAGTTGGCCATCTTTGCATATATGGTGTTTCTGGTAGCCTACCCGCTCACAAAATTGAGATTCAGCCAATGGCAGGGGAAAAGCAGTCATAAAAATATACCATTAAAACGCTAATTGTTTAGATATACTGTTAAGATGGACTGGTAATACAATGAAACCTTCATTAACGAAATTTAACTCTAGATAGGCTGTCCATACCTGCAAAAGCATTTAGGATTACTTGGGGACATTGAACCTACCAAATTTTGAAATTCTTGTAGCTTGTCCCGCTAATAAAGACTTTCAAGGGGAAAATAATGATACTCTTAGTGCCATAAAGCGAGATCGCTGGAATCATGATTTACTGACGAGTAGATTGGAAAACTTGGTGAAGGTTTCCTTAATCTTTCCCATGGCCTATTAAACCCTAGTGTTCATATCCACACCTGGGTCCTCTTCTTAATATTAATTTCGAAAGTTTTCATTGACGTTTGGATCTTTTTGCACAAAATCAAGGAGGCTCTCCAGCTCTTCAATTTCAGGAGGTTGCAGGGAGGTTGATAAGCTAAGCTTTATAGCAAGTGTATAGTTTGGGTCAGATTGAAGGTATGTCAGGATTATGGAAATAAAAATGCTTCACTAAACCACCTTTAATCATGGTATGCCATCAATCGTCTCGTTAGTCCAAGATCTTAATCATAACTTTTCAAATATCATTCCAATTTGCTAGAATCCCGGCTAGATCAGTCATCCGAGTCAATGGGATCATAAGCACGTCAATGAGACCATCTGGCACACCGGTCCTGTGCATTCTCAGTTCATTGGCTTCCTGGTCAAGCCACGTCGGAGAGGAGAGTCATTTCGTTAGAAGTTGAGCGAACTCAGTCCTGGCTGGGTAAGAGGTTCGGCAAAGTTCTCGCCAATGGCATCCTATAAAGACGCCATGTGATGGAGTAGCATGGCTATGTAATATAGATGAATGACTTCTGTCTTGCTGAAATTGTCTATATCGCAGCAGGACGCTGAGACAAATGTTACATGCGGAGATGAGGAAAGTTTGGTAATGTTTGCTGTTGGTTGCCATTAAGGAGACCGTGATGCAGGAAGTAGTCATAATCGCCCTGACGGAGGGCAGGTGGGGTCTCTCCTTTCTCTTTTTTCAGTGAGCGAGAGGAGAAGAGAAAGAGAGGATGGGTGGGGTGGTGGGGAATATCTTCCATGGAAGGAATGATAGGAAGAACATTTTAAGGCGGCTTTGAATTGCAACCTTTGCGGTTCCTTTGATGCAGGAAGGTCAAGTGACGGTATTTCAGATATGTATAAAGAAATGGAATATGTGTTTGCCCTCTACTTTAAAAAAAAAAGCAGGACCTGTTGGCAGGTGGTGGTGGCCTCAAGAAGAAAGGAAGAAGAGGGAAAATGAGAGGGGGGGGGGGAGTGGCAGGGTTATGGACCGGCGCACGGGCTGTTTTGGCAAACTGTGGCCTTGCACTCACTGTTTTTCAAGCTAGTTCCAAACGTTCTCGTAGTCTTGACAACTGCTCTAGTAGCTGAAGACTATTGCCTATTAATAGACTATAAATAATCTTATTTTAAATATACAACCTCAACGGCTTTCCAAAACCTGTAGCGCTTGTGGTTTACTTGTTTTTTGAGGTTTCCGGTGTTGTAAGTGACCATTTGGTAGGAACCAATGCCTTCCATTTAGTATCATCATCAATACAGATCCACGTTTTCTAAATAATTTATTTTCCAGCGTTTTTGGTGTCCTTAGTTTATAATTTATATATGTTGACAGCCTTTTTTACATTAGTTATATCTATTTACTGCTCGAACTGTCAACATCCCAATAACTTCTTAGCTTGTTTAAGTCCCTTAGATGCAAATTACACCCAGTGAGGTAACTCATTCTGTTTTAAATCCCATAAAAAAATGGATATTTTGAAATTATTTTAATTAGACCATATTTCTCTCCCGTTTCAGAAATATTCTATCAAATACAGACACATATGATTAAGATATACCAATAATGAATATACATCGTAGTTACATTTGCTTTATATATTCTTTTGTTATTTTCAGAATTACAGACTTGCCTGGTGATGTTCGCGCAAGGAATACTGACACAAGCCTTAGCACACAAGAAGGTATTCCCGCATCCCGCGCTGTGACGCCACATTACAGAACCAGTAATTTATTAGAACGTTGGTCGCCTCGCATGTGTGAGTATAAATACAAAGTAATTAGATCGGTAATCGTCTCTAATATAAGTAATTATTTTCTTTTTATGACAAATGACTCCTCTGTTTTTACACTGGTTAATGGTCAAGTACATTAAACATACGAAGTGTGTAGTGGAATTTAGCATGAGAGATTTCATTGTTTTATTGCTTTACGACTATTGTTGATTTTTGAGTTGTTAGTTTGTTTATTTTCCTTAAATTATTGTTCTATTTATCCTGCATCAGCTCTTGTCTTTTACAAAACCGGCATAACATTTCGTTGAAGCTTGTCGGCAAATTGATTGCCTGTTATAATAATAATAATAATAATAATAATAATAATAATAATAATAATAATAATAATAATAATAATAATAATAATAATAATTTTTAAGAATTTTGCTTGCATTTGAATGGTTACTCTCTTAGAGTATTTGTATCTCATTTCCTAATAGGATGTAGCTTTAAGAAGGTTCTTTGACGTTTCCTCTTACATATATGAGGGTATCATTAGGGCATCCCCTACCCAAAGAGTTTAACGAACATAATTTGTGGCCGGTCACCAGCTCTTCCTGGTATTCTGGAATTGCCAACGTCCCATAGGAGCTGAACATCTTAACTCATTATTTACTGAAAATTTCTTCAAGAAGCGCTGGGATCTTCATAATATTAATTCTTACCCACTGTCACGGGTCAGAAAATCATTGAATATCTCCTGTATTAAGCAAAATTCGCTGAATTATCCGAGAGAGAGAGGAGAGAGAGAGAGAGAGAGAGAGAGTAGAGAGAGAGAGAGGAGAGAGAGAGAGAGAGAGAGAATGCTTTTCTTCCTCGCTTCATTCTTCCTATCATTCCATGTGACTATATTAACAACCCCTCAGGTGGATTAAGAGAGAAAATCAAAGTAACACACGTCAGGGCACCTGTTCTCATCTTTATTCTTCAGAGACTAGTCATCCTCATATGCGTTATTTCAGTCTCATTCTCTTTTACCTGCACCAATAAGCTGTAAAACCAGTCTGCGTGTCCGTAGACTAGAACCCTATAACCTTTTTTTTTTTTTTTTGAGAGAGAGGTAGATATATGGTTTAGCTCCAACTTGAGAGCCGTTATTTTACTTATCCCCGTTTTCACCCTTCAAGGTCCCGACTTGATAAGACTGAGGCATTTGCCATCTTGTTGGATTTCATGAAAAATAACAAGAGATTACAGAGTAAATTCAGCACTGACTCATGGTTTTTAGTTCTCTTGCTATTTATCTCAAATGCTTAAAAAAAAAAGTTATAAACCTAAGGATTGAAACATTGCAAATATCACCTATAAGTAGGGCACATAATGAAGAAAGGTCACGACAGAGAAATCATTACATTTCTAGTTGTCTGCTTACTTCATCGTTTCATTATGACTGTGAAGTATGCAACGAGAAAAGCGCCACGCCCCCCACCCCCCCCGACCTTTCTCTCTCTCTCGGAAATTCATTAACTCTCCAAAATGCACTAAGTCATCATAACACGTGCTCTAATTAAAGGCCCCGAAAATTACTTACCAACAAACTATGCATAATGTGATTGTGTTTTAGTAAACAAGAATATTGTTTTTTTTTAAATTCCTGAAAGGATTATTATTGCCACTTACATAATCTATGAAACATTTTTTCAATCATCGGATCATTATGTAGGTCATAGAAAGCATTGGAAATTTTGATGTCTATTAACACTATCAATTATAATTTGCTGGTTATGAAGAAACGTCTTGCTACATTACCGAAGAACGTGCTGTCGACAATATAATGCATTCGAGATTATGTATGTATTATAGTTCATGTTTTGTTTTCTTAAAGTCATGCGAGTTATCACAATTTCAAAAGTTAGTTGAAGTGTTTCTCATACAATGTCATAACCCCAGAGCAGGTAACATAACCACTGTTATGTTGCCTATCTTTTCTGTAAAAATTTTTCAAATTTTCCCATAAAAACTTATTCTTTTCCATCATGGACATTTTTGTGTACTTATCGATGACCTTTATTTTCCCCTACATTAAACAGCTCCAGAACTTGAAGGGTATGAGTGAATAATAAAGATATAAAAATTTGCAGACAGCTGAATTCCGTATTTAAATTGCAGTTGACTGCAGAGAATAATTGACAGCCTGTGCAGCATACGACTGTTCTCCATCTAAAACAAGTTTGATAAGAAAAAATAATTCTAACAGTTTACGAGCAAACGGTCACCCAGAAATATTGCAGACAGTTCTTTTACTAATGTTACATAAGAATTCTATTTAAAGGTCTGTTGATAAATCGGGTAATTCAAGGG
>JANJGK010007359.1:27500-31782 GCA_039081455.1 Macrobrachium rosenbergii | reverse complement strand
AAGTAACATTCAGTAACAATTAAATCAAAATTGAAATGTAACTGTTGTGTGTTTTCGTGATTTGGAATACATTACAAATTTTATATAGCTCAAGTAGGCTATATAAAAACTAAAGACTTCTTAACTGAAGATTTAAGTAATATGCAACACCATTTCTCTATAATAGAAATCAAATGAGTAAAATGCAAAGATGTCAACAGTGTTGTAGTATTGAAACAACAGAATTTTACAGTCATATTCAGTCACACCAATGACTAAATCTGATTGCAAAAGTTGACAAGTTCTTAATAACTTATCGCCCTCTGGTAGCCGTGCAAGATTGATGACAACTCGCTGATTGCTCGCAGTCTAATTTAAAGCAGTGGTATTATTACTGCTAATAAACAGAATGATTTATTGCTTAATTAGAAGTTCGGGAGTGTAAGGTCATTAATTTGCTCCTTCGCCGGTTTACAATGAGATAAATAATTGTAAAGGAAAACGAAGCTTTTGTTCAATTGCAGCTTGTGCGCATAGATGAGATAACTGAAACACTGCCTACTTTTATTTATATATCAAAGCTACATTTCTACGTTTGTTTAAATGGTATAGTTATATTCCACATAATTTTATGAAAGGTGTGCTAAAAGATAATGACTACTTGATAGCAATAGCAAAGGAAAAATTGTAGATGACGGATAGTACGGGACTACTCAAATTTGATACACATGGTATACTAAAGTATTCATGTAAACATATGTGCATGCAGGCATAGGTTAAGGAAACCCATAATGTCAAGGACAACTCCTGCCACAATATGGTTTGTGAACGTATATGAAGACTGACAAATAATTGTAAGAAAAATAATTGCAGGGATATAAAAAAAAAATATTGAAAATTTGGTAAGAATAAGGTTCAAAAAATATTTGTATAATTGAATGAAGGAATTAAAGATAGACAAGAGAAAAAGGTTCAAATCAACTCTGGCAACAATGAAAAGAGAACTATATTACCCATTGGATCTTTCATTTTGTTTTCATATTGGTCCAGTCGATGTCGCTTCCCGCAGGAATACAATGTGGGATTAAGAGTGACATGGCAGTAGCCTTAATCCTATTGGACTAAAACGTTATATTCCCCAGAAATGACGTTTCACTCCTTCTATTTCAAAAAGGAAAAGTGTAAAGAAAGAAATACATCCTTGCCGGCTTATTTCTTTTCGAATTGGTGAATTGAACAACAGGGCGAAAAGGCTTAGTGGCGAATGTTGAATTGGTTTCCTTGTTTATTTTTTTTTTTTTAAATTTGCGCATTTGATATTCTGTTATCAGGATTTTGTGTGATACTAAAAAGGTTATATGTTACTCATATCTATTTATTATAAATAGATAACTGAATATATGGAACCTAGGAAAACGAACACATAAGTCAGCCAATCTTCAATACTTGTTAACACATTTTCTCTTATAATAACTGTATCTCCATCAGTGCAAACTTATTTCAACAAGCATTGCACTTCATCAGCTGTGTAACTT
This sequence comes from Macrobrachium rosenbergii, assembly GCA_039081455.1. NCBI lineage: Eukaryota > Metazoa > Arthropoda > Malacostraca > Decapoda > Palaemonidae > Macrobrachium > Macrobrachium rosenbergii. The sequence goes on along the minus strand of JANJGK010007359.1, from coordinate 30,268 downwards.
TTCCTTGATCCACACTTGGACTTGTTGATGGAATGATATTTTACGATGAAAAACCATTATTATTAATTCGTTGAGCAGGAAAACGTGTGATTACACGTTTATATAATCAAAAAGCCAACATATAAGATGGTAAATTATTGCAAACACTTTAGCAGACGAAACAAATATTATGAAATAAAAGGTATATAATAAAATCACATGATAGAATGATGGCGCAAGAAACTGATTCATGTAAAAGTTGATCAAAGCATAATAAAACAAATCTGAGATTTTATTGATCTATGAAAATTCATGACCATAAAAATACTGGAAGTCAGATTCAGGAAGATAAAGTGCACCATAAACTCATTTGCATATTTCATTTAGGTCCAGTCTTATTCGGTATAATTACTGAACATCTTCTAAGGAGTGAATAATGCTACTAGGAAACTGTAAAGCAAATGTTAAAGATTAAGCTCGCTTGAAAAATCGATTTCTCGATAAACCCTGACGTAGGTCAGCAAAAATAAAAGTCCTGGAGCTGGAAACATTTCTCGCAATTCATGTGTTGACAACCGAGAGGTGGGGTTAGAGGATGAAGAAAAATTTTTTTATTGAAAAATAAAAACAAAAACCTCTCCCCCTGACAAACAAAGTATTTTTCCAATAAAATTGGGAGGGGATGTCACAAATATAATCTGTAAGGGCGTATACAATAACGCAAAAAAATATGTCCATGGTAAAATTCGTTCTTTTCATCTTGATTAATCAACTTCAGAAAACACTTTGCTTTGCAACTCTTCGCTCACACTTCCTATAAATTTTCGATCCATCAGCCTTTGTTTTCTTGCCCTTCATGAATGTAATTGAAGTCATCTACGAGTTTCTTTCCTCCACGAGTACTCTGAATGGTATGAGACATGATTATAAAAAATGCCTTCATACCGCCAAGAGATCGGTTGCAACTGCTAAATGTTGCTGATATACTTGAATAAAAAAAATGTAATCCAAGCCTTAAATTGTTAAAACAATCACATTATGTCATTTCCATTTTCGAAATAAGTTAATTGCCATGAGCTATTAAAAAATATTATGCTTCTTAAATAAACTATTTGTTTATATGGGTCTCAAATTACCGGGTGTTAACGAAACCGGATTTCAGCTTACCGAGAGTTAAAAACACCGGGAGTGAGATTACCGGGATAAAAATTTCTGGGAGTCAAAATACCCAGAACCGCATATATATATATATATATATATATATATATATATATATATATATATATATATATATATATATATATATATATATATATATATATATATATATATATATATATATTCAGTATATATCTTGCAATTTCCTCATGAAATTCGGAGTTATCAATATATTTAAAAGAGAGCTAAAGAAAATAAATTTGTGAAGGATGAATCATTGGAGTTAGCTTTCTAAATGTTAGCTGCTTCCACTCCTAATTTCATTGAAAGTGAGTTATTCAAGATTTTAAAAGAAAGAGAGTAGTGAATGTGGGATCTTGAGACTCATATTCCACAACACACATGCATCTTAACTGCATTCGTACTCAAAACACGAAAAGAATTCCAGCTGTACTCAGGTGTAAAGAATCACATTTTTAATGATGTATTGCGAGAGGAGTGTTACTTTTTTCCTTTGTGTATTATATAAATATAATATATATATATATATATATATATATATATATATATATATATATATATATATATATATATATATATATATACATATACAGTATATATATATATATATATATATATATATATATATATATATATATATATATATATATATATATATATATATATATATATATATATATATAATATATATATATTATATATATATATTCAAGGTAAATATTATTCGTAATATAGGGAAAGTACAAGAATAATACAAAAAGGAAGAAGTAAAACTCCTCTCGCAATACGACATCAATAAACATGTGATTCTTTACACCTCCTGAGTACAGCTGGAATTCTTTTCATGTCTTGGGTACAAATGCAGTTAAGATGCAAGTGTTCTGTGGAATATGGGTCCCAAAATCCCACAGTCACTGCTCTATTTCTTTTAAAATCTTGAATAACTCGCTTTCAATGAAATTAGGAGTGAAGCAGCTAACAATTAGAAAGCTCTGACTCAAATGACATATCCTTCACAACTTTATTTTCTTTCGCTCTTTTTTTACGCCCAGACAAGAGAGAGAGAGAGAGAGAGGGAGAGAGAGGAGAGAGAGAGAGAGAGAGAGAGAGAGAGAGAGAGAGAACAGTGTCAGTGCTGACTTCAACATATATGATGTAGACGGAAAGCGTGAATCTTTTATTCTCCTGGATGTCACTACTCTCAGTTTTCTGAGTCTCAAATACTCTCCCTTCCTCTCTTTGAGCGTCGAAAAAAGTCATTAAAATTTATCGAGGCATTAACGGCAAAACACACAGTTCTGTGCCTTTGACGCAGCCTGCGATCTACAGTCCTGCATACTATATTTTTCCTTTTGTTTGATTAAATCTGTTACAAGCTAACACTACCTTTTAAGCCACAAGTAAAATCCGACTGAAGAAGAACATGACAAAATATTTTTATCGTAAGTTATTTTTTCCTTTCCTTGAATTTTTTTCAGTATGCCTGGGCAAACAGAATTATTGTAACGTCAGCGACATACAGACTATTTTAATTGTTCCTTGTATCTATGTCCCATCCCGTGAATACTATTCCTGCTTTCAGCCATGTTAATGATATGACAAGAACATAG
>JANJGK010007359.1:17500-20000 GCA_039081455.1 Macrobrachium rosenbergii | reverse complement strand
TGTTGAAAGACAAAGATTACAACGTCAGTGACACAAGAGTCGCCAAATTTCCTGAAAATAAGTATGTCCTCATATAAGTGAAAGAGATGGCTTTGAGATTTCGAGAAACTGAAGGATATTAGATGTTATATCGACAGGCTCTGAAGAGGATGGAGTGGCCCGTTTCTGAAGAACGAGTTGTTCAAGAATAAATGCTAGTGTTTGCTAATGGACTAAAACAAATTCAAGGCAAGTTGGTTTGATAACTTCTTGAGAGAAAAAAAAAGGCATAACACTAAAGTCAGCAGGCTTTTGTGGGGCCTCATGGACGCTGTGGATTTTGTAAAAAGAAGCTGGAATAGACTTTAAGCTGTTATGGTATCATCCAAGTATGAATAAGAGATAGAAAATAAAAATAAGAACCAGGGAGCAATGTAATTGAATATATTTAAATAAGCATTGCCCCTGGCAACATCTAATGTCCCTGCAAAACCATCATACTCATGAACTTGCATTACCCACAATGACCTTATTATCGTAAAACTACATTTATTCCCACAATTTCGTCACTGTCACCAAAATCGACATAGAGCAGAGTGCCGCAATACAGTTGTGATAAATGCGAAACATTTCCAAGCAGTTTCCGTATCAGGAAATGATAATTCTATTTCCTTATGCTAGCAATATTCCTGATATGAGCAAATTAGCTGCGCCAAAAGCAATTATCTCGAATAATTGAACCCTACGGATCAGCTGTGTTGAGATTATGTTTGATAAGTGATTTTCATCGATGAAAAAGATGCCAACAAAAAAATGGAAATGTTCCCTTTTGTTTACTGAGGATTTTTTTTAAGTATAGGAATTAAATACAAATACGCCATTTACATGGAAAACTATCTTTGTTTTCTTTTCTAAAGAGAACACGTTCTCTGACTTGAGCTTCATCATTTGTTTTAGCAATGTATTTAACAGAGAATGTATTTCATACTGTAGGTAAATATTTACCTTAAAACTTAACATCTTTGTAATCTCAATTTTTGTCAGTACGTTCGTGTTGTATTTGGAGTGTTCATGATTATGGAAAAAAATAGTCACAAATATATCACCTAAATTAGCAGAGTAATATAATCCAATAAGGTTATTATTTTAAGCAATAAAAAACGACCTAAACTGTGGTCAGGATGAACTACATTTGCATCAAAGCTTCAATGTTAAGTGAAAAGTATATTCAGTCGACTCGAGGCCTAAAGAATTCTATTATGTTGGAAAATTTCACTTGGTACTATGTGGGACGAAAAGAATTCTTCATAGCAGCATGGAAGAAGCTGAAGAATGTGGCAGGAACTACTCTTTTAATATGCGTTGGGGAAGCTTAAACCCCCCATAAACCTGACAACCCTCTTCACCTTTATTCTTATCATTTCTCAGATCTCTGCAGTGATGCACTAAGTAAGGCGCGTAAAACAAAAACAAAAAATATTCGTATGCGTCCCATTTAACCTTAACATCCCACGGAATACTGAGTTCCTGCGGGATGCCCCTACGGCAGAAAGTAATCTAATTTCCTCTATAGACCTTGAGTCTCTTTCCATTAAGTCATGTGTAGACTACATTGTCTGAATCATTTGATATGCAACAAACATATCAAATATGATTTCCTATCTGGAAACCACGAGTGAAAAACTATGAAACCTTCTAGTATGCTGATAAATTCATTTAGAAATATCAAGATCAGTGAATCTATCTTCCTTTGTACAGGAGTGAAGGTGCCGTCGCTTGCGCAGAAACTTTGCTGGAGAACACAATAAGCACAATCGGCATTCCGGCAGCAGGCAGAGTGATTATAAATAATAGGAGAGAGAGAGAGAGAGAGAGAGAGAGAGAGAGAGAGAGAGAGAGAGAGAGAGAGAGAGAGAGAGAGAGAGAGAGAGAGAGAGACCTATTAGGAGAAATTTTTATATTTATTTTCTTCGTATTGTGCGAATTTTTACAGATAAATCTTTCTGTAACGTGGTGTTCTTACTGTACAGTAGTTCTTACTATCAACTTCATAAGATCCTTGTGATATGATTTTCAGTTCCGTAACCTCCTGTTTATATATCTTCAGCTCTTGGTCTCGTCCACGGTTCGTGTTGTAGCTCCACCAGTCCTCACTGTTCCTCAATCCTAATTTAGTCTGAGAATTTTCCTCTAAGATGTCATACTCAGGCTTCTCCCTGTCTCCCTCATGTAGGAAAGGTTGACATGAATTCCCGAATCCTTTCATTTTTCATTATCGTAGCTTCTGCCTGAAAGAAAATATCCATTTACCAAGGGACTTGTTAGTTTTCTGTAAAAGAAAGCTATTGTGCCAGCTTTGTCTGTCAGTCTGGACTTTTTCTGTCCGGACTTTTTTCTCTCCGCACTTTTTCTGTCCGCCGTCAGGTCTTAAAAACTACTGAGGTTAGATGACTGCCAATTGGTATGTTGATCATACACCCTCCAATCATCAAACATACCAAATCCCAGCCCTCTAGCTTCG
>JANJGK010007359.1:0-12500 GCA_039081455.1 Macrobrachium rosenbergii | reverse complement strand
TCAATGAAAAATTTACGCCACTTGTGTGAAAGAATAAATAAATAAATAAATAAATAAATAAATAAATATATATATATATATATATATATATATATATATATATATATATATATATTTTTTTTTTTATAAATATTTACGCTGTTCGCCCTCGAACATTTAGGGATAGAAATATCAGCCTGACTGAGACAGGGAAATTGCTTTGTCCCACGATAGGTAGCATTTAGGCATTTAACCCCATAGGCTGGAAAGTTTGTAAACAAAATATGTTAGGGCATTAGGGACCTAAGCCTCAGAGAGGGTTTACGCTCAATGACCCCTAGTTATGGTGGCCCTTAAGCTTTATTCTATGCATTCGACGATGCCTTTGTCAAGGTCGGATTGCCCGGGGCGGTATAAGTCCTCCTCTGGAAGAACGAAGCGAGGTCGGGTCAGTCAGTGAGAGAGATTCCAGCGGTCACGGAACCAGGGTGACGCTGCGTGCGTGCCCGAACGATATTCTTTATTCTTTATTACTTTCTCTCCTACGTCTATCTTAATTAGTGAATTGGGAAGACTGCCAGAATACGACTCCTGAGGTTCCTCGTTTGCGCAGCGACTCGACGTTCACGGTAAGTCCGATTCTTGTTGAAGCTTCGTCGATTGACTAGTTCTTTTCTGTATTTCACATTTTTTCCTTTGTTTTCTTCCTTCAGCCACCACTTAGGGTATATGTGTTTACAAAGTCTAGATTAAGCCTAATTATTTTATTGTTAGCTTCAACCCCATTATTCCAGTAAAATACCTAGGATTTAGGGTAAGCAAAATCAGGTTAAATCTCGATGCTTTTGTATGCCTCGCGTCCGAATGTTTGGAAGAACCGTTGCGTTTAAAATCAAATTCATCTCAAATATTCTTTGTTAAGGTTAATAACCCTTAACTGGCGACCTTTGGCTAATTAACGTCTGTCTTTGAGGTTAACTTTTGGCTTCAAGTGACAGGTTACGTGTAATCTTGGTTTGCAGGGCCGTAAAAATTACGTAAATTGAATAATACATGATCAACCAAGCTCCTCACACTTAACATTGGCGACCTTGCGTAGAATCTAAAGTACATTTTAGAGAAAGAATCTGGAGAAAAGGAAATTAAAATTACATTAATTCCAAAAAAATAAAAGTCAGATATCGAACTCCATTTCATTCTTCCAAACAAGGAACGAGGCATAATAATAAGCAGTAAAGAGGATAGTTATAATAACAAGTGTAGCGAGAATTAGCGTAGGAAAGGGTGCGTCGAGAGCAGAGTCATAATTTATAACGTCTAAGACAAGGACATTACCGTGTTCGGACCGTGAGTCAAGTCGTTCAAGTAACGAATTCAAAGGCCGAATCGCGGAGCCCAGTTCATATACACAAAGTAATTTAGAAATCGCGTCGGCAATTCCGATCGTTATTGTTTGCATATAGCGGGAATCATTCAAAAAACCGTGTCAGTGAAGTAGCAAACGAACTGAAATAGTAATTTTACAATAAAGGTACCGTTTAACAACGTAAATTTACGCAGGCAAGCTAGCATTTCTCTTTTCATTCTTTTGTGTAATGTCCGGGTGAGGAATACGATAACAAAAGACACAAAGTTGTTTGGTAATTTCGTTTTCCATCCTTAACGTAAAACACTATGCATGATTGGTATATTTAAAGTAAAATCTGGATACCTGCATTTGTTTCGTTGTTTGAATTTGTGCTAAAAAGAAAATACCCGCCGCGCGGTTGTTTTGAAATTGTTCGAACTGTTTGTGAGAGAACGGCCATTTTGGGGTTTCCTTAGCAGGCCGAGGTTGTTTTGAAATTTAGGCCTAACGGGACCTTGGCCGCCATCTCAAAGACCTTGTTATTGTGACCTCTGCCCGAGCCACTCTTGGGGGGGGCATTCTTTTTTTTTTCCCCTTCGTAGCGAACCCACCTCGCAATATCTTAGCTAGGAAAAACCCAAAAGATAATTTAGGCAGGGAAAGTTAGGCCTTAGTTAGGAGTAATAACAAGTTCCTATACGAATACCTACTATAAAATCATATAAAGAAAATTTAAAATTTTTACGATAAACTTTTGTGACGTCGGCTCCCGGGAAAATTAAGATAATAAAGTAATCCCTAAGGAAGCCAAGACGACGCATCTATATCATTTTTATTAAGATCCATGCCATTGTGCATGTATAAAATCTTTGTTTACATGTTCTCAAGCAGCAAGAAATTCGCTGATTGAAACTCTCTCTCTCTCTCTCTCTCTCTCTCTCTCTCTCTCTCTCTCTCTCTCTCTCTCTCTCTCTCTCTCTCTCGTCATTCAAGTAAGCATTCCTAACCTAAGTGTACGTGACCCTCTTCAAAGAAAGAACGGCCGACACTAGGCTAATTAATTCGAATACAATAAACCAAACAAAAGAAACACCTCTGTCCCACAATAGGTGAGGACAAGTTAAGAGTAATTACGATATAGTGATAAACTGTCGGTCACGAGTGAGGCCTGCTATCCAGACCGAAGCAAACAGTAGTTTTCACCCTCTGAAAAAAGAAGGGGCCAGCCGTTGCCGGTACTGGGACCAGCCACTCACGAGGATCTTTAAGAAAAAAAAAAAAAAAACCCCAAATTCACTTTATTCCACAGTGCCAATAATTTGCAGCACTCATCACTTGAATAGCTTACTTCTCTATCTCTCTCTCTCTCTCTCTCTCTCTCTCTTTTACCTTCCCTTTCTCTCTCATTCGATTGTTGCACTCTGCAGGGGGTGTAGAGTGCCTTTCCTCCCATATAGCCTAGTTGGACTCCAGTAGAGGGTCCCTAGGAACACATTAGCACCATAAGTGCCACCAAGCAAGAATCCAGAAAAATAAATAAAACAAAACCAAAAGGGAACACAGAAGAGAAAGTTCTTCTGGAACCTAACCTGCACCAGTGCCTAGGGATACTGAGTGCCACCAGTGTGACCTGTACACGGCACACCCAAACTACAGTGCCACCTTTTGAAAGGGTGCCACGTCATTGAAGAGACACTTCCTCGCTGCCCAAGTACGCCCAGTCGACCCGGTTAGACGCCCTTCCCCACCAGAACCATGGCAGCAGAGCATTATAAAACTTTCCTGGGGCTGGGGACGGCGGCAGGTCTCACCGGCTCGGAACTTACTACCTGGGTTAAGGAGCAAGTGGACGACTTGGCCAAGCGGGAGAAGGAAGAAAGACTCGAGCAGAGGAAGTATGAAGCCGAGCAAAGGCAGTATGAAGAGGAAAGAGAAGAAAGAAGGAGACAGCATGAGTTAGCCTGCAAGGAAACTGAGTTAGCCCTAAAGGAGAAGGAGCTCGAGCTTGAGAGAGCGAAAATGGAGAATGCCGAAGCTATGGCTAGCCATCAAGCCTCCAGTCCTACACCTGCTGCATCAAACGCTCCAATTTCGAGCATCAATTCTCTAGTCCCCAAGTGGACTGAGGACGAGCCAGAAGCATGGCTGGAGGAGATCGAGGCTCTTTTCGATAACTACAGCACCACGGAGACGGAGAGAGCCTTAATACTAGCCAAGCATATGGAGGGAAAAGCCAAGGCAGCGCTTCGCTCACTGGAGAAGAGCCAGAGAGGCAACATGGCGGAAGTTCGTAGAGTCATTACAAAGGCCTACGAGATAACCCCAGAAAAATGGAGACAACGGTTCCGAGGTCTTGCCAAGGAAGTCGGCTGGTCTTGGACGGAATGGGCATGTCACAAAACCCAGTCCGGTACGCGCTGGTTCGACTCCTTGGCCTGCACGACGTTGGAGGATCTTTTCAATCGGACCATGCTAGAAGACCTTTTCCAATGTGTGCCAGGGCCCCTTGCAGTATATCTTAACGATAAACAGCCCTCCACACTTATGGAAGCTTGTCGCATGGCTGATTCGTGGGAAACCTTCAATCAGTCGCATAGCACCTCTCAGAAGCGAATCATCCCTCCGGCCTACCTCTCGAACTCCACTCGCCCGAAGAATGGACTGCCTAGCAAGACCCTGTGCAACTATTGCAAGAAGGGGGGCCATGCTGAAGCTGAGTGCCGATACAAACTCGGCACTAATAAGCAGCCTAACCCTACCAGCCAGAACTCCGCTCCCGATTCATCCGCTCAGCCCTCTCCTCCAACAGTTACTGCAGGCCACCGAGCCCATCCAAAAGGCCCGTGCAAATCCTGTGGGGCTGCTAGCCACTACAATGCTGGATCTCCGGCTTGTCCACATCATGTACCCACCACCAAATTTGTCAACCTAATCAGCACTTCATTCTCTGCGGCTGGTCCGCACCGGATCCTTTACCCCGAGAGACTGGAAACCCAGTACATCTCGGTGGCCCCTCTTCAGAGCACTAGCCTGCCCATGACCCTTCCGGTCACAGTAGACACTGCGGCAGATATTAGCCTGATCGCCAGGGCCCAAGTGCCAGCCGGTGCTGTGGTTGACGAAGAAACGCGGTGGGAAATGAAGTGGATAGAGGGCCACACCATCACCGTTCCTACTGTCCAACTCCAGGTTATGACACCTTGGGGCACGATACCCCACCGCCTTGGCGTGGTAGGTGGAATTCGGCCCGGAGTGGTCTTCTTGTTGGGTCGGGATCTTCTCTGCGGAAGCCCGTCACCAACGCCACTTCGCAGCCGCGTTACCTCCACAGAGGCCACATGTAAACCTCTCAACCATGACAAACCTCCACCTTCCGCCCACCAAAGTGGTCCGCGGAAGGGGCATAAACCAAATTATTTCAGGCCTAGCCCTCTCCAATCGCGAAGGGCTGGCCCACCAAGAGGTCCTCCCCCTCCGCGAAGAGAGATTCAGGAGGAGCAGTACCGCTGCAGGACGTGCAAGCGGGCAGACCACTCCACAAATTGGGAGGGCTGCCCAAGCAAGCAACGCCCAGCGGACGCCCCCGAACAAAACTCTAGGAGAGGCTACGATCTCCTGCTGGGGCAGGAATCTCTGCCGCAGCCAAACCCAAGTCGTCCGAGAGGTATTGCACCTCCGGACCCCTTGTCAGGCATGCCTGACCCTCAACTGCTGCCAGTGCCACTTGCGAGCACTGAGCAGTGCCAGACTCCGTCCGCCACGGACGTTGAGCTACCAATGGAAAAGGCCTCTATGCCGGGTCTAAATCATGAGGCGAATCCTCCTCCGGGAGATTTAGGGTTCCCCATGCAGTTGATCATCGCGACTGGAGAGCCTCCAGCACCCGAAGCTTCTTCTTCACAAAATTTGATTCCAGGGGATGAACCCCTGGAGGATCGAAATGGTACCCCTTCCTTGGAAGACCAGGAACTGGCATCCTCGGACGCAGAAGTCGAGATCGCTCTCGCTCCGGTTGTCGCAGCAGCCGGAGTAGGGAGTCCTCCCGCAGCTTTTGCAGTTGCCCCTGACTTCGCGCCCGCTAGCCCTTCTGGCCTGTCCCCGGAGTCGGTGCTCTCATCACCTGCTAGGCCAGCTACTGATAGGCCTTGGAGGAAACCGAAGAAGAAGAAGAAGGGGCGGAAGAGAGCCCAGTAGTTGCCGAGCTATACGCTCATCCTGGCACTAGTGCCCTCTCGGCACAGTGCCCTAACATCTAAGAGTGATCCTGGCCCCTTGCCCAGAGAAGGTAGCCAGTGTGATCTCTTCCTTTTATTTGTACCTAGCCTAGGCCACCTTAAAGTACAGTACATCAATTTAGTAACCTTGTTCCTTCCACTTACCACCGAGCCGCAGTAATCATGTAAGTAGCCTAACTAATTTCAGTAATCTTAACTATTGTGAAACGAGCCACGATGCTCGTGACACGCATGGCCTAAGACCTCAGTGAGGCACCCATTTATCATATGAGGCAACCCTCATGAATTAACTAGTAAATTTTAATTGTATTAAACATAAACCATGTTGTAATTTAGTTAGAATATTAACTCTTATGTTGGTGCTACGGTCGGGTTAGGATAGGTTAGGCTAGGGAATATCATAGAATGTACCACTAGGCTAGGTCTAAAACACATCTTGATTGTAGGAGGTAGCCTATAAAAATCGTGAGCACCTTCTAGTACTATTAGAATTAGGTTAAGTAGTGATTATAGCTCATATCCTATCTAGGGTTAGGTAGTTCTGTAGCTAGGTAGGCTAACCAGGACTAATCTGCTCAGGGGAAGGAGAGTAACCTACGAGAGGCGAACAGCTTGCTTAGTATAGACCTTCACGCCCGAAAGGGGAGTGAAGGCCCTCTTAAAGGGGGGAGCTTTTATAAATATTTACGCTGTTCGCCCTCGAACATTTAGGGATAGAAATATCAGCCTGACTGAGACAGGGAAATTGCTTTGTCCCACGATAGGTAGCATTTAGGCATTTAACCCCATAGGCTGGAAAGTTTGTAAACAAAATATGTTAGGGCATTAGGGACCTAAGCCTCAGAGAGGGTTTACGCTCAATGACCCCTAGTTATGGTGGCCCTTAAGCTTTATTCTATGCATTCGACGATGCCTTTGTCAAGGTCGGATTGCCCGGGGCGGTATAAGTCCTCCTCTGGAAGAACGAAGCGAGGTCGGGTCAGTCAGTGAGAGAGATTCCAGCGGTCACGGAACCAGGGTGACGCTGCGTGCGTGCCCGAACGATATTCTTTATTCTTTATTACTTTCTCTCCTACGTCTATCTTAATTAGTGAATTGGGAAGACTGCCAGAATACGACTCCTGAGGTTCCTCGTTTGCGCAGCGACTCGACGTTCACGGTAAGTCCGATTCTTGTTGAAGCTTCGTCGATTGACTAGTTCTTTTCTGTATTTCACATTTTTTCCTTTGTTTTCTTCCTTCAGCCACCACTTAGGGTATATGTGTTTACAAAGTCTAGATTAAGCCTAATTATTTTATTGTTAGCTTCAACCCCATTATTCCAGTAAAATACCTAGGATTTAGGGTAAGCAAAATCAGGTTAAATCTCGATGCTTTTGTATGCCTCGCGTCCGAATGTTTGGAAGAACCGTTGCGTTTAAAATCAAATTCATCTCAAATATTCTTTGTTAAGGTTAATAACCCTTAACTGGCGACCTTTGGCTAATTAACGTCTGTCTTTGAGGTTAACTTTTGGCTTCAAGTGACAGGTTACGTGTAATCTTGGTTTGCAGGGCCGTAAAAATTACGTAAATTGAATAATACATGATCAACCAAGCTCCTCACACGTAACAATATATATATATATATATATATTCCTTATGCAATCATAATTTCACATATTTCTTAACCATGTATGCAAAGCTTCGAATCAGTCACAAAAATAGTATTCTCAGAGAGAGAGAGAGAGAGAGAGAGAGAGAGAGAGAGAGAGAGAGAGAGAGAGAGAGAGAGAGAGAGAGGCCATCACATGGTTAAGAAATATGTGTAATTATGATTGCATAAGGAATATGTGGCCTCTTACGACTTAAAAAAAATAATGAATTATCAATTTTGTGACAATTTAAAAATCACATATGTAGAGTATTGGGCTTTATAGAATATTGATGAAATTGTATAATATTGATCGGGAACCTCAAACAATAGCAAGGAAAAAACAAGTACAAAGTGAGATTAAGCTTCCTCTGCGCAATCAAGTTTTCTATACAACGTATAATTCTGTATGAAACTCTCAGCCACGGCCCAGTGGTGGTCTGTGCTGTTGGTACCTATAGCGCTCCCAGACACGATCATGGGTAACTTTAACCTTAAATTAAATACAAACTACCGAGGCTAGAGCGGAGCGCTGACGCCATAAGGCCCCATCATAAAGTAATTGACTATTTCTACCTTATGATTGAAAGGATTTGCCTCATATTTTTACCACTTATTCTACAACTAATACTGAAAATTCCATCGTTAAGGTCGTGTCGGTGCCTGGAATGGTGGGTACAGTTGCATGCCAGGCACCACTGGTGCATAGGTTCTGTGTTAGTTGCTGAGGTTTGAGCCCTTCGTTGGGTGAGTCGGTAGAACTTCGGACTATCACTCGATAGGCCAGAGTTCAATTCCCCCGACCGGCTGATGAAGAGTTAGAGGAATTTATTTCTGGTGATAGAAATTCATTTCTCGCTATAATGTGGTTCGGATTCCACAATAAGCTGTAGGTCCCGTTGCTAAGTAACCAATTGGTTCTTACCCACGTAAAATAAGTCTAATCCTTCGGGCCAGCCCTAGGAGAGCTGTTAATCAGCTCAGTGGTATGGTAAAACTAAGGTATACTTAACTTTTTTGCTGAGGTTTGAGGCAGGCCAAGAGTGGCTATTAGCCGGCTTCTCAGGATTAGTGGAGCCATTAGAGTGACTGGGGGAATGAAAGCGCAAATAATTGCCAGTGACAGTAAGGATTATTCAGTATCAAATGTCCAACTGTTGCAGCAAAAGGTATATCTAAACAAAAGGTGCCTTTTGAGAAAATCTCTAGAAAATGTCATTCATTACCATGTATGATGCACCGGGAAACAGATTATTATTTCTTTCTTATTGCCTCTCCTTATCTCCATATCCTAAAATTCAATTTATTTTGAATATTCATAAGTCATTTATAAAATTAGGAATCTGAAGGAATCAATGAAATCCTCCTTCTTTTCCTCTTGTGTCCAGGCAGTCAAATCCTCGTATTGCATTCATTTCATTTGTAAGTTTATTTGTTTCTCCGTCTCTCTTTGTCAGTGAATAGCTACCCTCCCCCCGGACCCGGTCTCTCTCAGGAGTTCTCATGTTCCATTCCATTCCAAGGGACTTCATCATTCTCTCGCTACGCTGCTAACTTTTATTACTCTCTCAGTAATTCCCTTTACTTTTTTCCTCCGATGCAAGCCCCAGCGAGAGCTGCGTCGGGAAATCGTGGGACATTCTAAAAGATAAATCTCGCCGCCATACGCAAGATTGGGCTAACAATAACCGGTCTCATTGCCGATACTTAAAGCTCGTTAATAACACTCAACGAAAATTGTATCTCTTATTGGGACGGTGAACACCTCTGCTATTTGCATGTGTATGGCCGATGGGTGGACCGCCCGGGCGGTTCTGTCATGGGAGTTAGAGCCTTTTAGCCGAAGGAGGCTGTGGAACGATCTGGCGATGAGCTCTTCGACTACGAAGAGCTCATCTTTTCAAATTTGTAATATCTACAGTATTTACACATGAAGTAATTTGTGCCAATGACGAAGTAACGCGTAAAAGTCAAAATCGAGCTTAATTCTGGTGCTATGAATTTTACGACTTTACAAAGAACATTACTAACGCAATAATGAATATGATCTCTTGAGGAAAGCGGACGCTTTTTTTTTTTTTGTCTTGTCATGAACCCAAAGGATAGCTACATAATTTAAAAAAAAAATCTGCCTCTCTCTCTTTCTGAAACAATTTTAAATGTACAGCGTGCATATTACACACACACACAGACACACACACACGCATATATATACATATATATATATATATATATATATATATATATATATATATATATATATATATATATATATATATATAATACCGTCTTCTCTATTTTTGTAAACATTTTCAAATGTACAGCATGCAAGTAAAGCATATTAGGACAAACTCGAAAAAGTATTGAAATGAAATTTCTATATATTAAGATCTTAAACGAGTTGACAACAAATGACCTGAATCTGGCGGTATCATGGAAAGCTTTCTTATCTATAACCATGTAACACAGAAAAATGAGCAAGATTGTCAGTATTTCAAAAGAAACTGTGATAATAAAATGGATTGATGCGATTTACAAATATAAACGATTATCCACAGGTTCATATGGGTGTTTAATATGCATCACAGACGTAATAAGCATCAAATGATTCATCTTTTTAAAATTATTCCACTATAACAGCTAAATGTTAAACCTCTACGTAGTTTTAGACGATCATGGTTGACATAAAATTCTGATTTTGCCTAACGATCCCTTCGTAATTGTATATGTTTAGGTCGTATGTGCATCCGGGCAAATAGATACAGTTATTGAGTAGCGTATGTCCATTACGTTTTTAGTTCTTGAGAAGGAAGTGGCTTCTTGAACAGACACATTCTTTGAATCAGAGGGAATGGATAGATATTTATTACATCTTGTAGGTATTATTTATTACATCTATAGTCAAATGAATATGTACTACTTTTACTTCAATGCTAAAAAATTTTTGGATGTTGAATAAAATAATAACAGAAAAGTTTACTGGAGAATTACTCAGATCTCAGTAGAGTTATTTTGTAAAAGGGGGAACGTAGTGTTTACTAGAAGTTATAAAAAAAATAAAATCAAAACCAGCTATATCATAACGGCCATTGTATTGCGGATTGATGAAGGGACGGCTTAAACAATCTATTGTCTAAAGGCTTGGTTAGGAGAGGCATGGGTTGAACAGGGACTCAGTTGTTTCCCCGAATGACTAAGTGAAGGATCAACAAAAAAAAAAAAATTAAATAAATAAATAAAACTAAGAAGGATGTGGATTGCGTGGTATTTACTACGACTAGAACCCACAGGAAATATGTCGAGGAACAGATATAATTTGACGTTCTAGTTTTTATTCCTTCAAACGAAAACACACACACACAGAGTGAGAGAGAGATCTGACGAGTATTTTATGATGATGATAACTTGCAACAAGACTGCTAGATGACTTATAATCCGGAGATATATTTATCACCGTTGTTTGTGAGAGAGAGAGAGAGAGAGAGAGAGAGAGAGAGAGAGAGAGAGAGAGAGAGAGAGAGAGAGAGAGAAAGAGAGCTTAACTAGGTAGTCAGAGATATTTTCATTTCCCGCTTCTCTTCTTTTTTTTTATTACTTTTAAAATGCAAGAGTTTGTCACTCGTGCAGGTCTTAATACTGACATGGGTGGTTGCGACAACAATACTGCGCTGACTACGTTTGCTACGGATATTTCTGGGCTTACCATCTTAAGCGTTGCTATGGGTGCTCTTAGTTCTTCGTCGGGAGAATCGGTAGAGTTGTCGGCTAGCACTCTGCTATTGCCGAGTTCGCGTCTCCGGCCGGCCAATGAACAATTAGAGGAATTTATTTCTGGTGATAGAAATTCATTTCTCGGTATAATGTGGTTCGGATTCCACAATAAGCTGTAGGTCCCGTTGCTAGGTAACCAGTTGGTTCTTAGCCACGTAAAATAAATCTAATCCTTCAGGCCAGCCCTAGGAGAGCTGTTAAACAGCTCAGTGGTCTGGTTAAACTAAGGTATACTTTAAGTAATGGTTGTTCTTTTGTTTGTTAATTGCTAATGAGCACTTGGTTTCAGAAACAGTTCTCCAACTCATCGTGAACAGTGATGTTATATTTTCTTATCTCTCTATAGCACTGGGATGTAAAGTTATTGCAGCACCAATTTGCTAAAATTAACCGTTCTCATTGGAATTATCGTGACCTGAGGGGCTAACACTTGGAGAGTTAAATCCCCTCTGCTAGTGAAATTACGGCATAGGCCTATTGCAAACCCCTTTTTGTATAGAGCCTCTCTTAATCAATTAATATTATCGGTGTCTGCCATACTGTATTAAAGATTCTTACGCACAAATATGATTTCAAATCTTACCATTATTTTTACAACAGGCTAACAGCTATCAAATCTTTAAGAAATTACCTCATTATCCTTTATTTGAAAATACTATATTGCAGTAATTACGTGAACTGGAAAGTACTTGATATATTGTTGAAGTTATGAGGAATATTCTACATAACAATTGTAACGCACTTTTGATAATTTCCATAGGCAACAGTAAATTCACTTCAATTCTCCTTCATAAGATTACCGAAAACGTTAGCTAATCCTAATCCTTATGGTTACTTATTGCAACGATATGATTACCGATTCGTGAAAGAAGCATCTTAATGAAAAATATGGAGATGAGAATATCACTGGAGTTTGCAAGACAATGGTAGACCTACCTCGTTCTGATTAGCGGACCCGCTTCGTTTCCCGCTACCGGTCATCAGAATTTCTTCATATTTCTTGCACTTTGATCTTAAGGCTTTGTAATGACAAGCGTATCCAAAAAAGCGCGAAGAATTCGCGAAAGTTAAGAGGGCATTATGGTTATTACAATTACACACACACTCACACACACACACACACACACACACACACACACACACACACACACACACACACACATATATATATATATATATATATATATATATATATATATATATATATATATATATATATATATATATATATATATATATATATATATATATATATTTGTTTCGGTTTTAATTTCTACCTTCTCATCAACCAACATTCTTTTATTCTATTTACTGACTCATTTCCTCGTTACAAGATGATGTGTACCATCGATGCCATGGTATAATCACGTAGACAGCTTTAATGTTATAAAAGAATATTTTTAATTCCTTTGTGAGCAACATTATGTAGTATCAATATCTTACCTTTAAAAGTTTATCGTTTATTTAGATGACATGGCTTGCACACTCTCATGATATTCTCATAGCTATATTTTTCCTAAGATGCCTCGTCCCATC
>JANJGK010007358.1:22500-31785 GCA_039081455.1 Macrobrachium rosenbergii | reverse complement strand
GTTAATAAGAAAGAAGTTAGATTGCTTTATTTTTCAGAGCGAGAAAAACTTTTACTTTTGTCTTTTAATTATATATGCTTTTGGTTGCATGGCGAAGGATTAACCATTTGATCAATGATTTCATTACTTCGAAACAGAATAATTTCTGCTGTATTATTTTTAAATCATAGTAATTAATCAAGCGTCGCCGTTTATATTTATGAGGAATTCATTTTTTCATGTCTCGTTCTGTCTCTTCAATATTCGTAAATTTCAGTTATGAAACATTTTTTTTTTTATTCCAGAAACTTTCAATGAGTCTTTTTATATGCTTTACCATGATGTCTACCAAAGTGATTATCTTTCTCAGACAATGTTAAACATGGCAAAAATATGCTTTTTCCATTTATATATTTATGTCCATTTCTGCAAAAAATCGCGATTAGGCTACATCTCGGGGCTGAGACGATTCTTATCTGTGAAAAACGATCCAGTGGTTAGAGGATTTTTCATTATCAGTTTTACATTCAAAGAAACTTTTTCTAAATGAGAGAAATGCTGTTTTTTTTTCGAAATTGATTATCAAGCAAGAAAGAAAAGCTTCAAAAAACCTACTGGCAAGGAAACTCTTAATCCACAGTTAAGATTCGTCTGAGTCCCCTCTTCACGTCCAACACTGCACATAAATATACTTGTCCGAGATGTAATCACGGAATTTATGTGGGATGCACGAGGAGGCTGTTGAGGGTACGAATAGACTCCCGTACAGGCTTCAGCTACCGTGCAGGATGCAAACTGTCTAACCCATAGACCTTGAACATCAGGAACCATACTGTACGGTGTAAAAGCAACATTAGAAATGAAGATTTTGAAATAATAGGCAGGGTCTCCAACTGCACAACCTAACAATCTTAAGAGTCTGTTATTATAAAGGGAACGGTTCCCTCGTTAATCACTCATTAATTTTGTCATTAACCCCGTTGTATATTGCCTAGTCTTTCTCTAGTGTATGTTTTCTGTTTAGTTTTAGTATTGCCCTTTTTTCAACTCGGTGACTCTGTGTTTGTTTTATTGTTTAATACGTCTACTTTTAACACTGCATTGCTTAAAATTTACACAACAAGATAATTTACACAACAGATAGAATCACAGTATTACAAATCTTGGTTAAAAATGCTTAAAAAACCAAGATTTGTAATACTGTGATTCTATGTGTTGTGTAAATTATCTTCTTAGCCTTGATAATGTAACAAGTGTCAATGAAAGGTCGGCGAATGAATTTTTTCCTTATATATATATATATATATATATATATATATATATATATATATATATATATATATATATATATATATATATATATATATATATATATATATATATATATATATATATATATATATATATATATATATATATATATATATATATATATATATATATATTTAAAGGCCCATATTTTATGTAATTCTTTATCAGAACATGGTTTTTCTGTTCTGTGCGTATAATTATAATATGGCAATAATTCACCCGTGGTAAAATATTAGGGAAGCAGAAACATGCAGCAAAGGTAAAGAAAAAAAAAAAAAAACGACGGGGAAAGAACTTAGTCACGAAGCAAGTGGTGGAGAAAACACGTCTACATCTGGAATTCTAAGACGACTCTAAGAATATAATAAAAGTGGAGGAAATGAAATATCCCATTTTGTTTTCGTCAGAACATAATTTTTTCAAAGATAACTGAAACTAATAAAAAAAATAACACCAGGGAAACTAAACAGCTTTTTGTGGAAGTCTCACATTGTATTTCTTCCCGTGCAGACGTGTAGACAAAATAACTGAATATATTATTTTTCCCCAACTCATTGGAGATCCCTGAAATTATCCTGTGAGGAATTGAAACATACTGATAAAAAAGTTTGAATTTAGAACATCTTCCACAGAAAACATTACCTTTTCCATAAGTAAATTGACTGGTTATGATGAATAGCTAGCAAAATACATTCGTGAACAACGGCCCACAATAGAAATCTCCATTCTGCTTATTCAAATTTTAACATCGCGTCAAGGGTTTCATTAGGAAAGCATATCATAATTTCACCTTAAACTTTTCAGAGATATCCTGGAAAAATATACGTTAATTAAAAGCCCTGGTCGGTTTGCATAATTCATTGGCATTTATTGTAATTGTTTAGAACAATGCACGAATTATATCGATATTTCAAGTCAATAAGTAGGGCTTTTGTGCCTTTATTCTGTTAATCAACCTGACTACATATATATGTAACCAGCTGCTTCATATGAATATATTTCTTCCTCCCTTAAAATCCCGCCGATTCTTTCTCTCTTCCCGGGACGATTTTCTCAGTTCAAACATTGGCCATTCGAATTCATACTGAGCTTTGTAAATGCGAGTTCGTGAATGCACAAAAGCATTGTTGCATGCATACGCATAAATATGCAATATAAACATGTGCCAGGCATACATGCATGTGCAAGCGCAGATCTAAATCTGAACGAAATAAAACACATCGAATGGTGTCCACAAAAGATACGAAAGGGAGAGGCAAAGAACCTTTTCATAAATTTTCTTCCATTGACGGAATAAATATTTCACAAAACAATAGTCCATAGAATATTTCTGGTCACGTGAAGATTTACGTCTGCAAATGATTACTCAAAATTGAAGACAGATTTTAATAAACAGGAGCTTAATAAGACAAATTGTCATTTTACTCCCTTGTAAATTTTTATCATGTGAGCTGTTACTGATTAAGGATAAAATATTAAAAGTAAGAAAAGTTCTTTTCCTGTTACTATACATGAATAATTATAATTCTCTTTCCTAGTCTAGAAGATAAAGGTATCATGAAAGAAAAGTCAATGCTTGCATGAAACATCTGCCACAGTGCTTTGTTAAGTGATTTTTGTATGTATAAAGTTAAACGTGAGCATGTAACAAAATTTTATATATATATATATATATATATATATATATATATATATATATATATATATATATATATATATATATATATATATATATATATATATATACCGGGTGTTTCGAAACTAGAGGCCCCCCCCCACAGAACAAATGGAAAGTTATGAAGTTTTCTGCTATAGCCTATATTTTAAGTTTTTATTAACCTATTTTTCATTTTACATTTCTTGTAATTTCAGACTGAGTGACGGAGTTAGATACAACCATGGCTAACGACTCGGAGGAAATCAGATAGATTGACCGAATCCGGGCTATAACATTCAGAGAGGCCAGGGATGCTGGCGCATCCTTCATTTCACGTTCCTAGATAGCTAAATACATTAAAAGAGATGAATCCTTTGTTAAAAGAAACTGGAACAAAAATCCATATGACTGGCATCGCGAAAAGAGTGAGAATCTTGGAAGGCCTGAAGTCCTTTCTCAGGAGTCAAAAGACATCTTAGCTGAGGCAGTGGATAGACCAAGAAAGTCTTTACGTAAATCGGCGCTTGAACTAGAAACAAAAAGGGGAAAGAAGAGAAGTTATAATGCTGTATATCGTGAGTTGAAAAAATCTGGTATCAAGCCATTTCATGTTATCAGCAAGCCCAACATCACTCAGCAACAGAGAGTAGACCGTGCATGGTTTTGTGGTTCATTTCTTAGAGATTGGGATGAAGCTGACTTTCTCCATGTTGCTGCATCAGATGAATTCTTCATTTAAACAGTCAGGAAGCTAAATCATAGAAATGACATCATTTGGGCGGCAAAGTTGGATGATATCAGCGATGACGTACGCTATCACCAAGTTGTGAAATTTCCTGAATGTTTGGGAATTTTTCTGTTTCACAGCCAAACGGTTAATGTAGATCATCAAAGAAAAAGGACAGTCATGGAATGGCGATTACTTCAGAGAAACTGTCCTTACTGGTGGAGTATTTCCTTTCCTCAAAGATCCTGAAAATGTGTTATCTGTTGAAGAAGTCACATTTTTGCATGATAAGGCACCATGTTTCAAGGCTCTTCAGACACAGGAGCTGCTTCGAAACAGTGGTATCGATTTCTTCCCTTCAAGTGAATTTCCAGGTAGCTCCCCTGACCTTCATGTGTATGAAAACATTGGTAGTATCTTAAAGGATCGTGTTGAAGCACGCACAGTGAACTATGATGGTATACAAAGCCTCGATGACCTGCAAAGAGAGGTGACCGAATTGCTCAGGGAAATGGAGTTTGAGTCTCAGCTTTTTTGCGATTTGCTGAAATCATACCCCTCAAGAATGCAGGCTGTGGTACAGGCAGATGGAGGCCACACAAAATATTAAATACTCAGAGAGAAACTTGAATAAATAGCTGCTCTGAATTACTTTTGTTTTTGTCCATACCAATTTTAGTTTATGCTGTAATGGGGGGGACTCTAATTTCGAAACACCCAGTATGTATATACTATATATATATATATATATATATATATATATATATATATATATATATATATATATATATATATATATATATATATATATATATATATATATATATATATATATATATATATATATATATATATATATAAATTTATATATATATATATATATATATATATATATATATATATATATATATATATATATATATATATATATATATAAATTATATATATATATATATATATATATATATATATATATATATATATATATATATATATATACATATATATAAATTTATATATATATATATATATATATATATATATATATATATATATATATATATATATATATATATATATATATATATATATATGTGTGTGTGTGTGTGTGTGTGTGTGTGTGTGTATGTATGCATATGTATATGTACGCATGTATGTATGCATGTATGTAAAGATGATAAACATATTTTCGGGTTTTTTTCATAACAATAGAGGAAACCCGCTAAAAACTCTATGTAATGGAAATTCTTTTAGTAGCTTTCGAAAGGGAACATCCCCTTCCCTTTTGCAGACAGAAGGGTCCAGGGCACACGTGTAAAAAAAATATTTTAATATATAAAAGCAGTTGAAAGTAAATCAACTAGAGCTGGAAACCGCAGTGTTCTTCCGCGATAATTTAATATGTATATGTTCATATACAGGTATGTACACACACACACACACACACACACACACACACACATACATATATATATATATATATATATATATATATATATATATATATATATATATATATATATATATATATATATATATATATATATATATATATATATAGACTGATGGATAAACAGATAGACATATCTCTAAGTTTGTGCATTTTCCTCTTTTGCAATTCGTAACCTGTGTACAGACTGAGTACAGTACGGTATCTCTCCAACGTGATTTCGACTTACTTAACCTTATATTGAATCTTTTTTGTCTTTTTTTATATATATAGACACTAGAAGCTTTAAAACATCTAAATGAAATCAATTACAATTGTAATTTTTCTTGCAAGAATTATCAGTTATCATAGTGATAACAGAAAGTAGCTGGACAGCATCCTAAGGTTCTGTCTTGAAGAGATTTAGAATGGAATAGTTTCTTAAAATGTGGACAATATTGTCGAAATTTAACAGAACCTAAAATTTCCAAATTTGTAATCGATCTGATACTCAATTCGTATGTGTTTGTAAATTTTTCTTAATCTTACAAAAAATAAAATAGTTAAGAACTTGGAATGCTTAAAAGATCAAATTAAAACTAGGGAATATTTTTTGACAGAAAATTTAACCAAGGTAACAATAAACTAGTAAAAACAAACTGAGTACTTATGTAAATAACATTCCTGGGATCTTTCCTAGATAATGACCACCACGGGTTTTAGCCCGGAATGCATCCACGTTTGCGGTGTGTTTAGTACAAGTCCGTTGGGGATTACCGTAAAAACATAAACAAAAGACTGTTAATATCATAAATATAATAACTCCCAAGAAATATTAATCGTGACCTAGCTGAAGCTCTTCTCACCTGGCACAATATTGGCATAACAGGAATAGGATCTTTCCTAGATAACGACCCCCGAAAACCCTTGGGGGTCACTGTCTAGGAAAGATCCTATTCCTGTTACGTCTATATTGTGCCAGGTGAGAAGAGTTTCAGCTAGGCCACGATTTACAAGAATATACCGCTGTTTACTATTTTGTACTACCAAGAAGGCAAAATTCCCAACAAAAATGATATAAAAGGAATAAAACAGATTAACAAAAGTATATTTATTTTTCAATGCAAAAGAACGAGTGCGCTACTCTTCCACGGAAAATGTAATTAGAAATATGAAACGGACGAGAAGAACAAAAATCCTGTGTTTGTTCATTAAATATGCATAGAACCGAATGTTTCAAAGGAATATTGTGAAAGAAAACGTGGAAATTAGCATAATTTGAGCGGTTTGCTTTTTGTTACTTATATGAGTACGTATATATTTTTTAGGTCTGAAATTAAGCCAACGAATAGTAAACTATTACATCTCTGGAAAATACACGGAAATAGCTAAACTCATTTGTTATATCCTTTGTAATATATTACCGAAAATGAGTACTTCAGGCACTAAGAGAATACAGTAAATCGGAATATCTTTACATTCATTCTTACTTATGTCTCTCTACGTACTTTTCTTGGGCTTCATAATACAGATCATAGGATATAATTGTTTAAGCGCATACAGGATTCACCTGAGGAGTTCAAGAAGGGTTTCAGTAGTTTTGAAGCAGCGCTTATGATGCATTTATCTGTTTCCACTAAAAATGTGCGGAGGACGTCTGCTTGTCTTTGAATAATTCACTAGCTGCCAGCATATATATACGTGTGTGTATGTATATATATATATATATATATATATATATATATATATATATATATATATATATATATATATATATATATATATATATATATGTGTGTGTGTGTGTGTGTGTGTGTGTGTGTGTGTGTGTGTGTGTGTGTGTGTGTGTGCGCGTGTGTGTGTGCGTGTATTGTATGTATTGTATGTATAGTGTTTGTGTGCGTGTAAAATAAAGGTAGCTATGTACGGCAACGGCCAGGAAGAGACAAATTGATCATGAAAACTGAGGGGCTAATGTTCAAAAGGGTTATTGAGCCAAATATCCTGGATGGAGGTGAACTGAGGGTGTTGAATGCAAGTGGAAAGAAAAAAAGTAGAAACTGTTTAGCTGAACTGGTTGAATAGTAAATGCGGTATAACAAGGAAAAAAAAGTTATAAGGTAAGAAATGTGAAAATACATAGGCATAGTAAAAAAACTAATGTAGGTGGAAAGATGGATCAGACCGTTATGAGATTGTACGGTTTAGGGAAAGAATGGGCGATCCTAGATTGGGGAAAAGGATGCATTATTAAGTAGCGTTGGGCAAGGGATTAGAGGAAGGCCTAGATAAGGTTGGATAGGCAAAAGAGGGAGTGGAAAGGAGGAACCTTAATTTGTAGGAAGTTCAATAATGCTTTCAAGATAAGAATGAAGAGGCAGTGTGTAATATGGGAACTGATGCGTTGATAATGAGCCTTATGTGTAAATGTATAAGGGAACTAATGTGAAACTTTCAATGCAGAAGGGCCCATTCACAGCTCAGTAGTTAAAGTATGGGTGTCGTGACAGTGACTATATGTTGTTTTTTCTCTGTCACTGTCCATCTGACCATCGATGTCTTCCTTTTGGTTTACGATTCCCGTTATTCCCTGTTTTGAACCTCTAGTTATTCGACTCTTTTTCCTTGTCTAGTATATTTTGCATGAAAACCTCTGCAACCCACGTTTCATTCATTCATTGTCTAGAACCGAACTGCTTGGGTTCTGAAACGTCTAGTAAACTCCAACAAGCCAAAGAATATTGTTTCCACTTTCAAGGATAAAATCTCAAATATTCCAGTTACAATATATCGAGAAGCTACCACGTTGGCAACATAAAAAAAAAAAAAATCAACTGCCAAGCTGATATTAATCTTATGCTCTGAAGAATTATTGATTTTACCTGCACTAAAATATTTTAGTAACCAAAACCACATCAAGGATAATTAACGAATCCATCGCCCTTCTTCTGTCCCTTTAAATACTCAGATATTTGGCGGCGTGATTTCGAGGTGTTCAATCATAAGGTTACCAGGAAACAGAAAAAAAGTGGAGGTGATAACATTGAAAGGAGAGATCACACTATACCTATGCGTGGTGATCACCATCACTGAATGTCACCGGAGAAGAAGAATTAAGGAAGAATTAACAACAAACATCACCACCTCTAGAGGGGAACTGAAGATAATACCTTCCATAAGTAGCTTAAGCTAAAAAGAAGGAAACAAAAGAAAGGAAAGCAGGAATCAACATCACCTCCGAACAACGTGAGTATCAGCTGCCAAGTCTTAGTCAGGTCCTCCCAACGTCGAAGGGAGATCGAGCTTGAAATAGCCTTTTTGGGTAACATTCTCGGCCTGGGCTGAGTGACATCGACTACGAGACCATGTTCAAGATTTCTATATAACTTTACTATATAACTTTCGTTTTATGGAAACGTGAGGTCATCTGACACCGTGAATCGAGGCTCATATGAGCCACATCTTAAATATGAAATTGTTCAACAATAAACAGTGAGAGCACTATAGATTGATAATTATAAAATATAACGAAAAGGGGTTTAGGACAATTATTTCTAGTAACAGGTATGGTAAATAGACTGAATGAAATATGCTTGCTTTGAATTTCTCTCAGTTTGTTAGTCACGGAATTCTTTGCACCAACTCACATCTTTCTTCTTTCATTTCCTTTTTATCAAAAGGTACTAACAACCTCATCAGGAAAGAATAAAAAATTTTTTCACCTGGGAAACCTTTGCATTTGTCTTATGCATGTCCTATGAACAGATGCTGTACTGAAATGAATATCGTGTTCAGAAGCCTCACCTCTCGGTTCTCAGTGCAATCAATTATGATAAATTATATTCGTAATTATACATTCGCAGTCTGCGTTGCTTCCGCTTTGCCCTTAATGAGAAATTCACAAATACGTTTCCAAATCGTTGTCATATTATAACGAGATTGTATACAAAATTCTGCTAATAGAATATTTATATTATTCCGGGAATTACGTACTGAATGATTAGCGTTTGTAGGTAACGAATGGGGTCAGTCCTGAAGAGCCAAGAATTCAGAGCCAACAGCGGATGTCCGATTACCTGATGACGTCATCATCTTTCAAGTCACCATCATTGTGACTGAGAGTTGTTATGGATTAATATTCAAATTCAGTTATTGAAACTTAAGGGGAAAATGCATTCATTG
>JANJGK010007358.1:0-20000 GCA_039081455.1 Macrobrachium rosenbergii | reverse complement strand
ATTCGAAATCATTCTAATTACTTTTCAAGAGATACAGATGATAAATCACCTTGCAGAGATTTTAGTCCAAATATAGGGTGACATAAATTATGTTTTTTATTTATCCACAATACGAAACAATCCTTGAGAGGACAAACACAACTTGAAACTAACTCCATCCCACAAATGCTGAATAGTGTTTGCGTACCGTATTTTTACCAAGTTCAAAGCTCTGACCGTGGGCGAAAATGAATGGAGACTGACGCACGTGATTAAAAAGGAATTGCTTACGGTCCGCGAAGACCGACTGAAAGGTCACATCTGACTGACTCCTCTGAATAAAGAGAAGAGAAATCCTCTCAGGGCAGCAGAGGTCATTACTGATCCGGAGTAAGAATAGCAACATTGCAAATACTGTACTCAGGGAACTAAAAAGAGACATTCGCTAAAAATGATATATTGCTAGATTAATAATAAGGTAAAGGCTTGTAAATCTTTATCCAGAGTTGCCAAGTTGTTAATAAAAAATAAATGCCTGTAACGACTAAAGAGAAACCATAATATTTAGCGTAAATATTATTCATATTCTTAGTTATATTCCTTATTGATATAATTTCAATATATATTGATTAAATGAATGGTACTCAAATTCTTTGTAATTTTGGCCTGTGACGACTAATGGTAATAATATTCAGAAGAAGCGTATACCGGGACAGAATACTAAACAGTGCCCGCATAAAAAATAAATATGTTAACGACCATGCAAAAAGAAGGAAAGAAATACAATGTACTCAGTTACATAGGAAATAGACTAGACAGATTTTCGACAATTGAAATAAATGTACACGTACGTAAGGGAAGCTTGGCTAGCCAAGCCTTACGGAAGTCTTTGAGAAATGGGTGTAAAGCATGAAACACTGAGTACCTGTCTTTCTATCTGTCTGTCTCAAAGTGTAAAATCAATATAAATGTAAAATATAACTGGCATAGCAATGAAGCCGGGATGCAAGGCATGAATCAGTTTCAACACAGCACTAAGCCCCAGTTTGCATACGGATTTACGATATTAATTTAACAACTACTGTTCAGTTTTATATTCAAATGCTACATGCAGAATAAAATGGCAATTTTCTTCAGGAGTTATTGTTTTAAATTTTAGGTTAGACACCTTTTTTTTTCATTGACACTATACATGTTTTTACAAGGAAGCCTGGTCATCAACGTTCTTCAAGATGTTTAGTTATCGACGTCTTTTGGCACTGATAGGGACAGTAATTCTAAAGAAAAACTATGCTACAAAAATTTCTCTAATGAGTTCGACTCCCACACAACTTCCCTCTTATTGTTCTTTATTACATATGGTAATGCCAAATTATTAAAAAAACTGTAAGGAGACATCTGAAGGTTATACAAATTTGCAGCAGTGACGAACATTTCACAGTAAATAAGCATTTAGTGATGTCAAGTAATTCAGCTGAGAAACAGTTTCCTATTTTTGCTGAGCGACAGAAAAGAGTTGGATGGAAAACGTCGCTTCAGTGTTCACTTTAGGGCTGCATTTCCTTCAGAGCTTTTCACAATGTTTTTTTCAATGATTGCGCCCAGACAGAGGAAAGACAGGAAATATATGAAATCCCATAAATAGCTAGAAAACCTTCTAATCGCAAATGGTTTGAAACGACACTTATTTATGAGAAAAAGAATTCGTTCGCACTTCACGTTCCAACCCGGAAGTTAAATTGGCTGAACCTCAACAAAGCTCCAGGCACAAATGGCTTTCACTTTGGCTCGGAAATGCAAAACGCAAAAAAAAAAAATTCTCCCTAAAAGATTATTGCAAATTCGCTTGTGTCGCACGTAAACTATTTCCCAAATTGAACGTCTGTCAATGTGTCTCTGTTAGTGATAGAATGCAGATGTGTATTTTTCCGCATCATCTCAGTTCTCTTAGTGAACTGATATGCCTGTCTGTCTATACATTCGTATGAAATACTTGTGTCTCTAATGAATTATATCGTTATCAATTTATTTGCGTACACGAAAATGTATAAACTAGTAGTTTTAAGGTGACGCTTCTCTAACTTGTACATTTAAAATAATGTAACACAAAAACTATGTATCAAACTCTCAGTTAATATGAGGAGAGGAAAATTAATGGCCAATTTACATTCGTGTTTACGATTGATAGTTTTTCGTGGAAAGTCTACTTATAAAATGCAAACGCCTCTTAGATAAGATTTATTTAGCAAACGCGATGCTGGTGGGGGTCTGTAACTTATTCTCTTACTTATTTTCTAGTTATGATTTTATTCATATATATCCCTGTTAAAAAGTGATATACAGATTGAAAATTATAATGATTTAACTGAGACTGGCTGCAAGAAGATAATGTTCTCCTTCCTGGAAGTGTTGCTAATGCTGTGTGCTTGTAGCTCGCAGTATCTTGGATGTAACTACAAATTGCCATAAGACTGAAATTTCTTCTGTTATTCCTTTACTGATTATATTACCGTTCACACATTTCAGCGGAAAAGGGATTTACCATGTTATTATGCTGGCTTATGAGAAAGCTTTCTGGTCATTTGTGACGCCGGCAGCTCTAGTTATATTAACATTCATGTATATAACGTAAAAAGATCTTTTATAATGGCCTCTATACTTGGCATGCAGTGGGGCTAACCACAGATGTGTGTGTGTATATAGCCAGCAGCATGTAGTGCACATTTGGCGTTGACTTCTGCGTGGGAGGACAAAAGTTTTCTGACGAAGCATGGTCGGTAATACTACAAACTTGTTATTGTAATTTAGCCTCCTGGATGCTAATTCAGATAGCTTTGGGGCTGAAACTTTCTCTTTCATTTAATTGCCAGTTACTTTACAATTGTTATATATCACTGGAAAAATTATTATGGTGTTATACGGTACATGCTTATACATAAGAATATTCCTTCACATCGTATATCGAATATCATATAAGCAGATCGATATCCAAATTACAGCAAGAGCAATAAACAAAAAAAGCTATATTTGTTTTTGTTGAACAGAATATGGAATTTAATACCTATAAGTAACCGTTAGGTATTAAGCATTTCCCAAAATTTTCAAATGTCTACCTCCAAGTGACTTTGCTGACCACCTCATGTTGCCACGTCTAAATAAACAGAAGGGTGTCTCCTTATCACTCCTACTAAAGATGTACAGATAACGTTGCCAAATATTTCTTGAAGAAAAATTGCTTTCAAGAATTTAGAGAGAAAATTAAATACAGAAATATTCAGGGCCTTTATTTTTACACAATAACGTGAACAAGGTATAAATAATTGTTGTGGTATTTAAATCAGACAAAGATCAGATCGTCACCATTTGACCCAAGTGTCTGCTCTCACTACAAGGGTGCAGAAACAGGAACAGAAAGACTCGCGAACTCTTTGGAAAATGAAGTTTCTTATAAAACATGCGATTGAGTTATATGATTTTTCTTAAATCTGATAGATTAAAAAAGCGCACAGAGATGGAATATTCTGAACTAAAGAGAACCTTCAAAATGCCCATCAGTGCTCTTCATCCGTTTTTTAGGTCTTCACTTACTGCGTATATTGGGACTGTTTCCTTACGTAAGTTCTCCGTTGAGTATGCTAGGCATCAAGACAGGAATACTGGTAAAAATTTACATGAGCTATGCACGATTATTTAGGATTTCGATCTACTGGTGATTCGTGCTTGTAACGTTTGGTATCAAAGGTCGAGCTTATCCTTATTAGCCTCCACAAGAAGTCATCATTGGTATAACTGCTGAGGGTTGAAGGTGCATTGATTGCTGGAAATTTAAATAATATTATTTCCTTACTGATGATGTTGCGCCTCTACGACAGTCATGAAAAAACTAAAGATTGGCTTGAACAAGCATAGCTGGGGATTCACTGGCCCATCTTGTTGGAGGAATGAAACCAGAGGGGCAGACCTTCACGTTAAGTTTAGTGATACTGTTACCCAGCCAATACCAAGTTCCCAAACCAGAATGGCAATGTTTCCTCGCCTGTTGGACATAGTTTAGGGGGTGACTGCCTCCCTTCCAAGATTTATAATAGGCTTGAGGACTTCCGTCACTTTCGCTTGGGCATGGCGCCTCAAGACAATGCACTAGACCGCTTTTGTACCCAGCATAAAAGTGGTTGAGGGTTATAGGTGTGGAAACCTAATTTTTTTGAATGAGTTTTGGGAATTAGTCAAGGAGGTTCGGGGGATTTGCTGCCGAAAAAATACTGAATATGTATCAGTCAAAATCAACAGACAACTAATAGAGAAGATACAAACGTGATTTACGAATGTGGAATTGGAATATGAATAAAAAGGGAGATAAGATTATTCAAAAGAAAAAAGTCCGATGATACAAGGTATGGGTGTGTTGCCATTAACTTTATGCATCTTTGACAAATACTATGAATGAACCTATATCCTAATCGGTATATGCTAACTGGGTCCTCAAATAATTCATTGTATTCCAAAAAACGTAAATGTTTTATCAAGGTAAATATTTTCAATAACAATGTGTTGTACCTCATTAAACAATATTATTCTGCATAACGCCATTTCTTATCACAGTCTGTGCTGTTTCCAATAGATTCTCGTCCGCTAGAATAATGCGTTCGATAATGTAAACATGACCCAGCTGTGAAACACTCAAGTAAATGCTAACACGACAAGGGCGTATCCATATGACGCCATGTCATGTTTTACCAAATATTTATTGAGAAATGCTCATTTCTTTCCTTCAAAAGGGCACCGTGTTTGTGTGTCTTATATAAAACTTGGGTTCATATGCAATGTTTTGTTCACTGTTGTCTTCTCGCAGCAAGAGAGCGTAGTGAGAGGTGTAGTTTTAGCACTTACTAAGTATTCTGAAACGTCATAAACAACATACGAATACTAGTTAACATTGTTGTGCATTTCACGTAAAACAGGAGGTTCTCTAAAGAGGAAAGGCATTATAAAAAGTACTAGTAGACCTTTTAACCCAAAGAAAAGGAATAAATGTTCATCAGGATTCCTCATCCATTCTTGATCACTCTCCATTTTTTGCGCTTATGGGGAGGATTCCCTTACGAATGGACTCCAAAAGCCACAGCCACATTCCGAGTGACAAGAAACGAAGATGAGAGTGAATGTGGAACTTGGATGATTAATAGAGCATTGTTTAAGAAAAAATCTTCATCCATCGCCTTATCAGTTGCTTCACTTGTTGTTTTTATTATGTGTTCAGCAGTTGTTTTTGCTATAGATGATTTCAGTCAGAAAAACACAATAAACATCATTTGTCGGCTCACCCTATCCGCTATGGCAATATCAGTAAATGTTCTTCAGGTTTACCTTCTTTGCAATGGGAACAGTCTCGTGGAGATAGCAGAATTAATGATGACGGAAATCCAAGAGGAAGGAAATCCACCCTTTTACCAGTTCTTGACGATGTTCATCATAATGGGATGCACATTTTCCTCCTCACTAACGATGGCTTGTTTTGTCCTTTTGGAGGCTCAATACACATTCAATCTCGGAAATATAGCGCGACAAATTTCTACTATTATCATCTATTCAGGCAATGTAACTAACATTTGTTTAACAACCTTTGGTCTTGTATATTCCATCAGTAAAACGTTGTCCTTGAAACTTGAGAGAAAACTAGAGCATCAGTACACCCAGTGGATTAGCCACTTCGCGTCAGGAGGTCAGAGAGACATCATATACCAGTACCACAGGAGGCCCACCTCCTCATGCAATATGCTAATCAGCAAACCTAAAAAGAAGGAAAGTCTTCAGGAAGAGACGGTCTTTTTTACGCGACAGAATAGAAAAGATACAAAGGATTTCCGAAACAAAAATTTAGATGGCAATATAATTAAGGGGACAAATAAAAACAAGCCGATGGAATCGGAAAAACTTTGCTTGATGTTGATAAGGATAGATATAATAACTGATAAAATTATACATTTTGAGCGTTTGCCTCTTGTGTTATCGTTATCTTCACACATGTTGACCTCAATAACCTTCCTCTTTGTGATCCTTACTGATATTCATAGCGTAACATATTGTATTGCTGCAGCCTGTTTTGCCCCTTCAGCTATTTCTATTTTATGTTCACCGGACTGCCTACAAGAAAAGGTAAGTGCAGCCAGTACATAATTAACGTACACATCATGACATTATATATGTTTACAACACACACACACACACACACACACACACACACACATATATATATATATATATATATATATATATATATATATATATATATATATATGCGTGTGTGTGTGTTTGTATGTGTATAACTTGTATGACTGGAATAACAATATGACATAAATTATAAACAGAGCATTTGTCCTCGACGAAGGTGAAACAACCGAATGCGAGATCCTTCGCCTTTTTACCCCAAGGAATTTTCAACCAAACCGCATACAGTGGAGCAAAGGATTACAAAGAGGGGTCGGTTATACAAAAAAAAAAAAAAAAAAAATGATAGAAAGGTCATTACATTTTGGGTGAATATTCAGGTGAGAACATTAATCCGGCTTTCTGGCAATCTTTAGATTCTCCCTTAAATCTCCATTGAATATCTTGCGCCCAATGGAACCAAGACTGTGTCTAACCTAATGTTGTTTTACTATTTGTTTGTTAATAGTAACATTCACGATATAACACGATGAAAATATAAGCTTACAGAATTTCTCAAGATCTTCGATAAAACTATATTAGGCAGTAACGGTATTCACAAGACATGTGTCATGGCGCTTGATACATTTAGGGTTAACGTCATGAAATAGTATGCATATATTTTTTGTACGTATGCTAATTAAGGTATTTAAATTTCCATTTTCTATTCATCCTAATACCTAAGTCTTTTTCAACTGCAAGGGATTTCCCGTAATGTATTGGTCTAGGAACAACGAGGCATTAGGTATTGTCAATTTCATACTTTCACAGCTCATTCAAAGCTAAATCTTCCTTGTAGAAAAAGTTCACAAGATAACTGCTTTACATGATTACGAACAGTTATATCAGACGTTGTGCGATTCATTTCTCTAAACGTTGGAACATTAGCATCCTCTCTATTGCTTTTCTATCAGTTCTGACATACCTTATATGGGTCAATTTTCTTTAAAATTCCCAAGAATTTATATCACACTTTATCGACACATCATCTTCCATGTCAAAATCCATACTGTTCGTCTCGTGTCAGTCAACAATAATAACTTCCATTAGCGTTTCCAAATTATCTTAAATTCTTTCAGTATTGGCCGTAGAAGATCTGACTCTTTTGTATCCTTCACCATGAATGATATTTCAGCATCCCCATCAATTATATATATATATATATATATATATATATATATATATATATATATATATATATATATATATATATATATATATATATATATATATATATATATATACATATACACACACACACACACACACACACGCTAGATGACCAACCCAGTGCTGCCCAAGATAGCTCTGAATGACAACTTTCTCTCTCTCTCTCTCTCTCTCTCTCTCTCTCTCTCTCTCTCTCTCTCTCTCTCTCTCTCTTCTCCCAGACACCACCTCTACTCTCTCTCTCTCTCACACTCTCTTTGTCACCCCCTTCCCAACCCCGACCCCCTTAGGTGCCATTGATATCTTACCCTCACAGTATTCTTTTCCATTCTTTTCCAGGCAGTAGGCCATATGTATGCCATAATTAGGTATGATAAATTCGTAAAGTTACTAAACCTACGGTCATAACCAGCTCCGTTTGAAGGGCAGAATCACCCCTGTTTCAGGGAAGCCCTCACCCCCACTTTGGAGCTCTTAGGTGCTGGTGATGTCTTACACCACAGTGGTGATTTCTAAATAGTAATTCATATGTATACCAAGTTTGGTTGAAATTGCTCAATGCATTTCAGAGTTATTGTGGCACATACACACATATACATACATCCATATATATATATATATATATATATATATATATATATATATATATATATATATATATATATATATATATATATATTTATATATATAAGCATTAAGCTACAAACGTCCTTTAGTATCCAATTCACTCTACCTCGAGAATAATATATTTTCATATGTTACCCGAAGGGGAATTTTTTAGTTGATAATAAGTTCGTCGTTGGCCGTGTGGTTAAAATTCGCGTCACTGTAGTCCTGAGTTCTTGTTTTCCCTGGTTCGAGCCCACGAGACGACGAACTTATTATCAACTAAAAAATTCCCCTTTGGGTAACATATATGAAAATATATTATTTCCGAGGTAGAGTGAATTGGATATTAAAGGACGTTTGTAGCCTAATGCTTGTATATGAATCACGGTGTTGTGATAAAAATTCATACTGTATATGTATATATATATATATATATATATATATATATATATATATATATATATATATATATATATATATATATATATATATATATATATATATATACATATATATATATATATATATATATATATATATATATATATATATATATATATATATATATATATATATATATATATGAAGTGTTTTCCGAGAAATGGGAAGTCAGTGAGCACTACCACATCGTACTCCGTCAGCTGAATCGTGGATGAATCCTCTGTTAACCGATTCATACACATACACCCAAGGATCAAAGGAAATGCTACGAAACCCTGACCACTGCAATTCACCTCCTCCTTGAACGCTCGTTCTCGGTTTCTGGATGTTCACGACCTTACTCTCCGTCTACCCAGTACTTTCTAAGTCTTCATCTTCTTCCTCCAGAAACTTCGGAATTGCCCACTTTTAATTTTTTACTAAACTGTTGTTCTCTGTGCTTTCGCTCCGAAGGCTCACTTATAGTATAAAAGACTGTTGCTTACGTGGCGTGCTCAAGGACAGTATTATATAATGTATTACTTTGATGCAAAGACAAAAATCAGTTGACACATGTAAGTTTCCAGACGGTGATGCTTTTATACTTGACCAAGTAAAAAAAAAATTAGTTCTCATAAACTAGGAGGCAATTGTAGAGGGAGAATAGGTACGAAATTACCAATGCTATAGGTGAAGAAACGCATATCTTGGCAGCGCTCTTTTTGTTATTATTAAAATGACGTCTTGCTTCTCCACACCCTTCCTTTAACATACATATATATACATAAACACATTATGTAAATAGAAAAAAAAAAATTCTTTTATGAACCCTGCATATTTTTAGGCTATCCATTTTTTGGGCTGTTTGAATAGTTTGTGTAAAACTTGTGCACTGAATTGTGTTAATTTAATTTCAGAATTCCCATTAGTCTGGTAACCAGCTTTTAACCCTAATGTAATGCATTTGGTCTAAGCTACAACATTTAACATCGGTTAGTTTTGTGAAAAAATGACCTGTCGTGAACTTTTTTTTTTTTTTTTTTTCACAGAGAAAATCCTGGGCGAGGAAGCTGCGTCGACTGATGGAAATTGTGAAGAATGAGGAACTGCATTATGAAGTATGTTGCGTTGGATCGTTTCTGAAGTTTCATAAACTTTACCTCAAAGACGTGCAATTGCTTGTAACAAACACTAACACTTTTAAGGGTTGCCATCTTAAATAGCACTGAGTAGAATAATAAAGTAGAAAAAACGTTAAAATGTGTGACACATTTCTACCTGTGATTCGTCGCTTATTACTAAGGTGCCTCCTGTTAGAACGTTGGACAGACAAGAGTTTTGAAAATATTCTTTACTATCAAATCAACACATGTAGTTATTGCAATCCAAGAACATGCAAGTATGTTAGAAAAATCTATGAACTTACTTTAAGCTGTGAATGCAATAATGATGAAATATATAAAACTAAGAAACTTGCACGATAAGGAGAGCAGCTGTAGATAAGAGATAAATCTACAACATTATAATTTCATAATTAGAAAATTATATGATCTCTCTCAATTATCTCTGAATTATCTTTTAATTGTGGCTCTTGTAAAAATTTAGTGTTTCGTCCATTTCCAGGGGCGGTAGTGAGCGACTTGGATGATTAAGAAACTTATACTTTTGCTTGAAATAATATCATCGTTCATCATATTTGCAAAATGAATCATCCCTTAAATGACCAAAAGAGCTGCTGATACATTGGCATATAAAATGCTTAAGTAATATAAAAGCAGGAGATCACCTCGAATTCCTTATCTCTGGAAAAACAAATTTAAGCATATGCTTCCCCAAAGATAGTTCATTATCGTTGTTGATTTAATGGTAAAACGTATAACACTTATCACAAACTTTTAACATTAATTCTTTGATTTCTGTCCCAAATGATTGGGTTCTTCTCCAGTTTGAACACAGACAGGTGCTTCTTTCAATTGTTGTAATGCTTACCATCCAATGTAGTGTTTTCCATAATTAAAAGTAGCTTCATGCCAAATACACTATTACATATGATGTTCAATCGTATTCCGCTTTCAAAGCTGAAATATATAAGCTTAAAGAAAACACTCCCTTACCTCGCAGGTCGGTAAAGTGATTCCGTTGCTGGAGACTGACTTGGAATTTGCTCCATTCAACCTGTTTACTCTTGGCAGTCGATGCATCATTCCTGTGAGTATTTCCAACAATGGCAGTTTTATTTTCATTCTATTGACTTAATTTCTTGAATTTGCGTGAAATATTTTCGAAAATGAAAGTACCAAAGAATAGTCTTTGATTCGCTGGCTGTGCTTTCCAGTCTTGACATTCCCTGATCCAAGGTTATCAACAAGTCGTCAAAGTATTATGTATTTCCTGTCTTTTCTGACACATTTGAAGAAAAATATTTCATCCTTGAGCATAATACCTTGATAAACTGATGTTTAAGTGTCAGAGCGCCGTATGTCTAAATTCATCATCTTGTTTACTAACCATTAACAAATTATTTTATACTTTTTACTTCATCTTGCTAATGATAAATACAGTAACACCGCGACTCGACGGACCTCAACTTATTAGACTTCCATACTTCTCAGATACATTATCATGAGGATATTTGCTAAGCTTCCATTTTACACGTGGCACATTTTTTTTTTTACCTAAAAATGTATAAAGTCTGTATGTATCACATTTTTAGATAAACCTCTAAAGGTGGGTGTCCAGTGCAAAGTACGAACTAGTTTAGGTTATGAATTGCTGTTTGCAGTAAGAATAAAAAAAAAAATTCTATTGAAGGCTATATAACTAAATCATTGTAACTACTTTCCACTCAAATGTTACAATTACTGCATTGCACTCTCTAGACTTTTAATCTCTGTATTCCTTGTTGTTATTAGTGACTTTTGTTCCCTTAGCATTCAGATGTGGGGCTGACTGTCTGGCCATCCTGCAGAATCTGACCACCTTAATGAACACAAATAACCTGAAGACCTACTTACTTAAGGGTTCAGTACAGTGGAACCTCAGCTTACTAGACGGTTTAGGGGGTATAGCTTTCCAATAAGTAAGAAAGTATAAGTATTACTACACAGGGTCTTTGTTACTTTTCATAGTGTCTTGTAAGCTGAGGGGCTAATGTATTAAATTTTTATGAAAGCTGGTCCCCAGGTTATTTGTGTTGAATGAAAAGGGTCACATTCCGCAAGATGATTAGGCAATCAGCGCTCACGTTTTATTGCTAAAGGAGACGAGACACTAAAAACAACGTGGGATATATGTTAAAAGTCTAGAGTATAAAATGCAGCAACTGTAATAGTGAATGGATAGGAGTTATATTGAATTAATTGTTTTATTTACATTTATATATTAGAATTGTGTAGGGACTTGTGTTTCACAGAAGATTCTGTCTGTCACTGAAAGTAGATTCTATAAGTAAGAAAAATCAAAGTTTGTATATGATTCATATAATTATGGTTTATATTAATATCACTGCGCTACCCATATGATTATAAGTGATCTCGAGAACTCCAAAATATATTTCTGACATTCGTGACTACAAAGGATATTTAATCAACGATATTAGTAAAGCAGTTCATTCTTTCTGCAGATTGCGAGTACTGTAGCGACCTATTTCTTCATAGCCATGCAGTTCAAGATTTCTGAACAACCTCTCGATATCAGAGGAACTGTCAATCATACAGACACC
Organism: Macrobrachium rosenbergii; assembly: GCA_039081455.1. Classification (NCBI taxonomy): domain Eukaryota; kingdom Metazoa; phylum Arthropoda; class Malacostraca; order Decapoda; family Palaemonidae; genus Macrobrachium; species Macrobrachium rosenbergii. Next base: position 7,894 of record JANJGK010007358.1, on the reverse strand, counting down.
TACGAGTGAGCGGAAGGAGATTGAATTTTTTCTTAGGATATATTGAAGAAAATTCTAAACTATCTGAATTTAATTAAGGTTGCATATTCATGTGTAATTACCCTACAAATATGCAATGAAATGCTATGTCAAGGGAAAACTTTATTCTTTTTGAATTGTTTATATTAACCTCGCACTCTTATCAGTACATTTGCAATCTACTCTTTTATACAACACAATATACGAAATATTTGCAGGCATTAATGCATGCCTCTCATGTGTAACTGAAATGCAGTGCAGGTGTTTGATATGTTACATGCAAAATGGTATATTATAGTAAATCCATCTCTTATTTTGTATATCAAACAATCAGTAATCTTTACAAACCGATTAGCTGTTGTATTACCCACGGTCTTACGTAAAATATTACTTTTTAGGCTTACTTTATAGAAAGCTACTGTTAGATTTATAATGGATTAACTGTTGAATGAGGAGATTGTTTGTAGAATTTTGCATAAAAAATATCAGGAATAAAATAAGCTGACGGTAAAATGATAGCGTAAGTGTTTTTGTGAAGAACAACAGAACAATATTTTAATGTTATTTGCAAGGTACAAGGAATAGTTAGGTGTGCTAGCACTAAATGAAGAATGGCGCCTTCTGAAAAAAAAAAAAAAAAAAAACGAGATCACGTTGGTCCAGATGGTAAAATCCTGTCAAACGAGGGAAATAACAGTATGTATTGTATGCATACACGATAGAATTTAATTACCTAACTTTGCACACTTGGAAATTCGAGGGATCCCACGCACGGTCACAAATTATGAAATGTGATAAAGCCCATTATAATACAAGTTATTTCACATTCTTAATATTACCAAGGGCTTATACAAACTGGAAAGATAGATTATGAGATGTAATATTGTTGCAGTTAAAAAATGTGCACCTAACTTTTATGTAATTTTGTTTGCAGGATATTTACAATGCTCACTGGTTTCTCTTATATTTTATTGAATTTTTATTTTAAATCTTACACTTTGACACCCCCAGCTATCTTGCATTATGAGTTTTCTATGTGCATGTTAAATATATAAGAAGATTTGAAGACTGGTACTAATACACACACACATTTGTGAATGTGCGTGGGATTTTCCATAGAAGGAATACTTAATGAAATTCATATATATGGATTTAAGATGCATTAATCATCAAATTCAGTCAGTGGTGCAAAGTGTGACTTTAGTCGGTATGTATATATATATATATATATATATATATATATATATATATATATATATATATATATATATATATATATATATATATATATATATATATATATATATATATATATATATATATATATATATATATATATATATATATATATATATATATATATATATATATATATATATATATATATATATATATATATATATATATATATATATATATATATATATATATATATATATATATATATATATATATATATATATATATATATATATATATATATATATATATATATATATATATATATATATATATATATATAATATATATATATATATATATATATATATATATATATATATATATATATATATATATATATACAGTATATATACATATATATATATATATATATATATATATATATATATATATATATATATATATATATATATATATATATATATATATATATATATATATATTATATATATATATATATATATATATATATATATATATATATATATTATATATATGTGTGGGTGTGTGTGTATATCATCAGGTTCATTTTCCTGTTCCAGGGCTAAAGGACTAAGTTGACGCCTAACTTATCACTTGCCAAATTAATTCATATTTTGGATATAGTGCTAATCGTATCTTCCAAACAGAATTGCATTTAATAATGTTGATGTTTTTCCTCGTCTACCAATAATTCTGTTTATACTGAAAATTTATTAGACTTAGATGCCAATTTAATTTCAGTCTGGCATGGTGTGGTTTGCTTATTCAGCTTCTTGTACAATGGATAACTTCAGACATCTGTTGTCAATACAAAGAATGGATCAACTCCAGACAAATGTTGTAAATACAGAGGAAACTATTGATTTGCAAGCACTCGCATTTATGAGGCGCCGTACGAGAGGGACATTTTCCTGATATATCTGCAGTATTTTTCTTTCTCGTTTTCTTTCTTTTGGAAAAAATCGATTATGATATTGACAACATCCATATATCTTAGATTCTGCTTTGTTTATTCCCTTGCTCCTGTCGTTAGAATATCCACCAGGATCTGTATGCATCAAAAAAAGCATTGTGTTACATTAGTACGTTTTTGCCCAGATATGTAAATTTTCTTATCTTGCGCTACGATAGTGCAGTTCATGTTATTGTAAGGTAGTTTATGGTCTGTATGATGTGCGCCAACACTACAAATATTACCTCTTTTAACAGCCACCGTGTTTTTGCATAGGAATGAACGTATTTAACTTTCCTGTAATTGATTAAGTCTTGGAAATGTAAACTTGTTCATAGTATTATGCAGTAATGTGGTCGTTATATTATAAAATATGCCACTTGTCTAATTAACTTTGAAAAAATTACGAAATATACAGCCTCTGACGTAAATGCAATTACAGTGTCTACAATTTTGGTACAAAGTAATAAGAATTAATAGACTTGAAGAGCCAGCTTTTTTCATAATTTATTTTTTCATATTTATCCATCTAATATCATTACATGTTCTGTTTTCTCTTTCACTTTTATCTTGATTTATCTTATCCTTCTTCCTGCACTGTGTACTTAATCTCTTTTATTGCACAGTTGCACCTCAAACAGTCTCCCTTTATCCTTCACTTTACTCGTTATTTCCTCATCCCTCTACTTACTGGCTTTATTCTCTTATCTTCCCCTTTCACATCTTAAAAAATCTCTGCTGGCTTTATGACAGCATTCTTTAATTTTAGAAACTCCAGACACAAACTTCTTCCACTTATGTATCTTTAACCATTGCCTATTTTCATCTTTAACCATAGTCTATTTTCCGTCTATATTCTAGCTAAAATAATTTTGCATTAATTACAGTTACAGCACATTATTACTCCATCTCTAAGTTGCATTTTTATTATTCTTTACTTTCCTTTCAAACATGTAATGAACAAATATACCTTTAGCCAATCATCATCTCGCCATTATATCTATCAACTTTCATGTCCTGCCACTAAGAATTAACACATAATTACATAACAATACATTTATCTCACTATTTTCTCTTTAAATTGTGCACTTGTAAATATTTGTTTTTAAAACCACACATTTCCAATGATGACGCCCACTTCTAAATTTATTTCCATAAGAACCTCACCATTCTCAATCATTCCAAAGACTCTGTACCTAAACAACGACATCTGTTTTTCCTGCCATCTACCATTGAATTTAAACTGACTAGAAAAACTCCCTTTTCACACTTTCCAAACCTAGCCAGGTAGAGATTCAGACTGTCCTAAGAATGGTTTTTTACTCTTAATCTTTTCCATTCCTTGACCATACACACTCACTATTATATTAAGTTTTCCCACAGATTGTTATAACCCACTATATCCTTGGACTTACAATTTTACTATTTCACGTGTCCCCAGTCTCCCTGACATTTACAAGTGAAGCCTCTCTGCTAGCTCAAAACCTTTCACATAACGAAAGGATAATCACTACTTGTTTTTCCATATCTGCGTATACTGCCTTTCATATTTGTTTCGTTAAGTGCCGAAACACCCAGCTTTCTTCCTTTAGAAAAATCAGTGATTCTGGTTTAGAAAAAATAATATGTTGAAGTGAATGGACAGATCTGCGTTTCTATAGAGTAGAATATAGGAAGACTCCGTCATAGTGAAGATAGCGATCATAAAAATATATAACACGTTCCACCACCTTTTTCTCCAGCCATCCCACTGATGTAGGCAGAAGTCTGCTCTTACTTCTTAGCGTGTTGTCCGCTATATTATGTCCTTCACCCATAGAATTAATCCCATTTCTCAATCATGCCAGCCTCAACATATTTCTGTGAAAATAGCTGCATGGTTGTGAGGCGATAGTGAGTGGAGAGAACAACCAAGACAATGTATATCCAGTGTTACGGGCAACGAAACTTATCAACTGTATAGTCTTTGCTCATAACAGTTTATGGAGAGCAGCTATTTCTTCTCTCTGTCTAACTGTCACTCTCCCTTTCTCATTTAATTAATTCGGAGATCAGTGAGGGCAAAAATCATACATAAAGAAAATCTTCAAAAGTTTATTAAGTAAACAATAATTATATTTATTATTTCAAGCAAGATATAATAACACGTTTGAAATAAAGTCATGTATGATTCCCAAGCAGGAAATTTCCTGATGTGCGTTTTCAGCTCGAATAAGTTGTAATAATTACATAAATGTAAGTTAAAGGCAAACATTTACGTATAACTGTTGGTGGATTAAAACTTTATCAAAAGTTTCATACCACGTAGTTATATCAGATGTTCAATATCGATAAATCTAAATGCAACAAAGCCATTAGTTTGAGAGTTATTATACATACTGCAGAGAGGCTCCATGTCTGAAAAATGGGTTGTGAAATGTATTTACCTTACACTAAGCCTCATACATTGATTTAGGTTGTCTTTATTATAGAAAATATTTTTTATATATATTTTCCATTGATAGTGGTGGCAAAAATTAATAAAACAAATAAAGAACGCAAAAATAATTTTTTTTTGTAAGTCTTTTGACATATTTCAGTAATTTCGATTACTCGAAAGGTAACATTACCTGCATGATATATCATATTTGATCACAAGAACTGCAACACAGTTCCATCAAATTATAAAAGCCGCTGAATATGACGCTACCTCAAAAGTATTCTTGGGTCATGTGACTTTTCGTGGGAATATCAAGGAATGTGAGATGTGTCAAAAGGCTTTTACCGAGTGCTCATGTTTGTCCTTATTAGATTTTATCTTGCCATTCTTCCATTATGTATCTTAAATTGATATGATGCCTTTGTTACCATACTTGGCCTTCAAATGTAACATGCATTATTTGTTTTGACATATTTTGTGCCTGCTTGTATTAGCCGCATGTAAGGTGCCAGTCTTTCTGTTTTTCACCATTTTTTCTGATGGTTGAACCACTTCACTGAAATTCCTCCACGTCTTTCTGACATTAACCAAAAACAGTTCCTAGGTACTTTTAAGGTTCTCCCGAATTTGAAAAATCCGATTTTGGTAGTTCGGTCTTTTGCACTGGTTAAATTATAAGTGGTAAACACTTCTCAAGTATTCTGGACCAATGGCGAAATCTTCCTACATCACTCTAGTTTTATGTGACTGAAGAAGAACTCTTCTGTTTAACTCTCACGTTTACCCATCAGTTTCAAAACTCTCTCTCATGTTTCCCAAGCTTTTTAACGTGGCCGGAGAATGCTTCGTATTGGTTAACAGCATTTCCAGCAAAGATTTGTTTTACAGAATTCACGTAGCGCAAAGCAAAGTCTATTTTTTTATAAGTCTGTGGCATAAATTTTTTCTCTTGACTTAAGACGGTATTTATCTGTTGAAAGTTTAATTTTAATTGAGTCATTCCGTTTGTTGTGCTTGAGGTAGTTGTGGGTCCTGAGTTACTTACATCTGTGGTGATGCTGTTGTATATCTACAAGGCATAATTATTCAAAGTAACTGAAGATATTTTTGAAGAATGATAAAAGTTACCTGAATGTCTCCAAGGATTCCCATATGCTGCACGTTATTCCCTGGCTTAAATAGTCTTCTTAAGTTTGCTCGGACATTTACGATGACCGAAGACCCATCCACGGTACGTATCGTTGACCCCCTCCTAATTCAGTCTGGTTATTTGTGACAATCAGAGAATGCTGCTTTTATTTGTATTTTATGATTTTAAGAGTTAGCAATATTATTTATGTTCATATTGATATTGTTAATAAACTAGGAGCCTTTCTACAGCTAGTCAGGAATGCTTAAGAAATATAAGTATTTGTTTGAAAATGCTTAATATATCTCTAATAACCAAAGACCACGCCGAAATAGCCTCGGGTATTTCTGGCAATCGAAGAATTTTCCTTTTATGCCCCCAGTTATTGCCAGTAATTGGCATACAAGTATTAAATACTAAGAGACGTTTCCCATAACTACGGAACCCTTCTAAACACCTCAAGGTATTTCCTTTAATAACAATATATCTATCTAGCTATCTATCTGTCTATATATATATATATATATATATATATATATATATATATATATATATATATATATATATATATATATATATATATATATATATATATATATATATATATACCTGTATATATATATATATATATATATATATATATATATATATATATATATATATATATATATATATACCTGTATATATATATATATATATATATATATATATATATATATATATATATATATATATATATATATATATATATATATATATATATATATATATATATATATATATATATTATATATATATATATATATATATATATATATATATATATATATATATATCTTCTTCTTCTTCTTCTTTTAACGTGCTTTTATTCCCATTTTTGTATGGGGTAAGCACGATGCCTTCTTTTTGAAGGACTTTTTGATTTGGCTTTGGGGTAGACCTGTGGTTTCGATCGGCTGCCCTGCCTGACATCGCTTAGACCCCGGTACGTATGTGTGTGTGTGTGTGTGTGTTTGTATATGTATGTATATATGTATGTATATGATCAGTTAAGTGTTGACTTTTACAAAGTCAGATACTTAGTATAAACAGGAGGAGGATATAGAGGTGATATATATTTCAGTTTTATTTGCAGCCAACTTTTTCGAAGCATGGCTTCATCATCAGGTCTGTAATACAAAAGTTACAGCAATTAAAATCCACACATATGACTAAGCAAAGAATACTAATAATAAAATTATATAAAAAACAAAAATAGCAACATGTAATTAGAACCAACCTATCCCCTCAAAATATGGAAACTAACTGACCAAGAAGAACACGCAAAAACAGGGTTGCCAGGTGTCCCAGTCCACATGAGGCCACAATTTTGATCGAAAAGGCCAGAAAAAGGCCAACCTTATCACACCATAATAGAAATGTATTCTAAAAGGCCAGAAAAAAGGCCAACCTTAATAGACCATATAGGAAACGTCTTCTATCACAAAATATTTACCTATATTTGTTAAGCTTAATAAAGACAAAGATCACTAATTAGCTACATGCAGTAGTTACTCCATGTTATCGTACTATACTCTGCAAAATAAAATTTATGATGCCTACTTACAGTGATGGCCCATGTGAAGAAGACTTAGATGTCGGCTTTCTAGAATGCACCTGCAGCATTTCATCAAAGTCCTGGCTGTCTTGTTCAGCCAGATCCCTGGAAGTTGCTGCAGTTGCGATAGATGGTTCCTCGGGATGCTCAGTGCTGCTCTTGTAAATGGAGCTATTGAACATGCTAAACATCTTGTCTGTTACTTCAAACTTGGTACAGTATATTCCTTCACTGCAAAAATGACTTCTGATTCTCAAAATAGCTTCCGTAGTTTCTAAAGAGAACCTGTTCCTCACTTTTATTTTAATGTTTGTTACGTGAGAGAAAATTCTCTTATCAAAGGCATTACTCAGTGGAAGTGCATGTGCATTCAGAACAATCTGCGCAAGCTCAGCAAAACATTTATCACCAGCAGCATTCTCATACTTTTGAAGTTCGTGAGGAGGACTTACTGTGATACCATCATGATCCGGAGCGCATTGCACGCACACGTACTAGACCAGTACGAAACATGTATAGCATACGCCTGATGTTAGCATTATGTATGATAAGATA
>JANJGK010007357.1:0-31787 GCA_039081455.1 Macrobrachium rosenbergii | reverse complement strand
TTCCGAAGGGCAAATGAAATACACGAAACTTTGACTGTTCATTTTCCAGAAATAAACCGAATTTAAGTTATAGTGCGATGTGAAGTTCATACTGCAATCCCTTATCTTATCTTCGTTGTCAGGTTTTCAATTTCAACTGCACTTTATTCCCCACCCACCGCCCCTCCCCCCTCCCCGGAAAACCAGGTTGTGTTCTGCCATGAGAGAGAGAGAGAAATTCAATAATGAAAGGTTAAGACCGACCTTTTTAAAAAAATTTTGTTCAGTTATAACAGTAAATTTTGTCCGTAAAAGCACATTCGCTTCCCTTCTCTCTCTCTCTCTCTCTCTCTCTCTCTCTCTCTCTCTCTCTCTCTCTCTCTCTCTCTCTCCAAAAAAAGAGGAAATGATAATCGTGGAATGTGAAAGGGCAGCGGGTGGTCCTGTGCAACTTTCCCTTAGGACCTTTTTGCCTTAAGGGAAGTCTCGGCTGGTCTTCAAGGAAGGCAAAAAACGTAAAATACAGCTCGCATTATTTTCAGGAACCGTCTTTTTCATAGACATTCTATTTTTTCAATTTCAATAACCGACCTCTTCTTTCTGTATTCCCCATGACCTTCTGTTACTTCTCTCAGATAAACACCAGATTCTTTGGAAGCTTCTTGGATTTCAAGTTAGTGGGCCCTGTGGTGGGCTTGTTCCGTGTGAACAGGGTTCATCTTCTAAATAATATTATTAATATATATTCTGAATGATTATATTGATAACTCCTGTTCCAACAAGGATCTTAGGTCGCCATGCTTTATTACTGCAGCAGTTTTGAATTGACACTCTCTTGACTGCTGATGTTTATGAAACTGCTTTTTTAGGAGATGGGGTCATTACTGATGGGCGAGGGTGGTTGTGGGTGGCCTTGGCCTTCTCCTAATCAGACAAAGGATGGGTGGATACAATATGATGTTTCCTTTTGCACTTGAGGCAGGTTGGCTTTTTGTAGGTAAGGGGAGGGCATTCTCTCTCTGTCATGATGTCCCTTAGCGCAGTTGGTATGGAGACCGACCGTTCTGTGAGTACCAGGCACGAATATCATTGTTTTACTTCATGAAGGCTGCCATTAACCCCCGAGTTTCTCAGGCTTCAGAATCGTGGTAAGCCAAGGGCGGTGGTCTCTGTTAGCTGTGGTGCTGGTCATTTTTGAGGTTTTTACGGGCATTATGGTCGCTCTTGTTTTAAGGCGTCTGCTCAGTATTTAATTGTATGATTGTGTTGCATCTCTGCATTTCATACTGAATTTTAGCAGTTGTCAGTAAAGGGTAATGTGGTCTTCTAGCAAATGAAGTCCTTCCTTCTTCCTTCCTTCCTGGGTTAAGCCAGCCAGTAGGAGGACTCTGTGCTCTCAGACCAGCTCTCCTTTGAGTGTGGGTTTCAAATGTTTATAAATCATACTGTTGCCATCATCAATGACAATATCACTGCCCAAGCATGAATGGAGAATATATTATCGTCGCACCAATCCCTCATGGCTGCGCAAGTAGGGTGAGGGGCGAAAAGTCAAGAGGCCACACGTTAAAAACAGTTGGGTGGCTGGATCATTTCATATGGAGTCAATTATGAAATCCGAATGTTGGTCATAAGGCAGTCTACAACACTGGAATTAAGTCATATTATTTAGCATCACCTGTAAATAATGAAATAGAATTTGATTTAGAGACTTGAGACAAATTTGACTTATAGAGACTTGATACAAACGGGGCCATATCTCTGGGAAACAAAACGAGGTCGTTTTAGGTGGCACACAATTAGCTATCCTGGTTAATCCTACATTTCGTCTTAGCTACCTCTCTCTCTCTCTCTCTCTCTCTCTCTCTCTCTCTCTCTCTCTCTCTCTCTCTCTCTCTCTCTCTCTCTCTCTCTCATTTGGTCTCAAAGAAATTCTTCATTCTTTGAAAATTTTGTATTATGCATATGATGAGGTAAATCTTGCCGAAATCCAACAGGCAATTGATTTAAAAAATATGAACAAATATTGAAATATTAGAAAGAGAAATAGAGGCTTCTGTTGTGTATGTATGGAAGTCAGTGACTTCCTGAAGACAAAAGACTGTCGATGCCACATTTATATCGTTTATGTCACTGAGATGAACTTTACCTTTTTCACCTCTACGGTCGATTACAGGATTTAGCAATGTACAGTACCTGTCAGTCACGGGTCCGTGTTCATTTTGATTCGGCAATGGGGGCGGGGTGGTTGGGTGGGAGGGAGGGAGGGATTTCGGGTCAGTCAACTATCTTTTGCTACTAGTTTGTTAAATAGAAGAATGTGTGTAGAGAAGGCTAAGGTTGAGTGAGGTCTTCTTCTTCTTCTTCTTCTTCTTCTTCTTCTTCTTCTTCTTCTTCTTGTGGTGCAATGTCTGATCCCATGCATGCCAGGGCTTGCGAACAGAATGCCTGTTAGGTCTCCTTTACGTTTAGGGAAAAAAAAAAGAGGATTCGAAATTCCTGCTATGAATGTAATTGACGAGACGAGGCATTGGGAGCGTGTGTGTGTTGAGGAGGGGGTGCGGGGGGGGGGGGAACGGGAGAGGAGGTTGGGAGTAGAACTGACTCTCTGGTGATGAATGATATAAAGGTACTTACTACAGGGTGATGTGGAACAAGTTAAGATTTTGAAGCCAAGTGGGGAAACAGGAAGGAAGATGTTTTATAAAAGTTCCTTCGGTGACCTCCTTTGAAGAAGTTAACAGTTCAAGGGCTTAACCCGACGGTTATATTTCCGGGTTTTGTCAAGAATGCAGAAGATTTTTTTTTTTTTTTACTGGAAGTGAATTGATCCTATCCAGTGTTTTTCCTCAGAAGTACAGTAAGGGCTGCCTGATCATATGCAACTCTGGGCTCTTAATAAAGTCTTCTTCATGCTTGAAACACGTCAAGATATCTTGAATATTCTTTCAGAAAAGAGAGACTTACTTCAGTGGGAATTTTTTTCAAGATGAGAAAGGTTACCATAGAATCTTGCCTTTTTTAAATGGAGGTAATCCATAACTATGTATTCAACTGGGAGATCTGTCCATGCAGTTATATTTTATTTGTCAAAAACCTATTAACCCTCTCACCCCAGCCGTATATGGCAATTTGTAAGCTTTATCCCGGACTATTTTGGATTGCAAACGCATTTTGTAATTTTTTTTTTTTTTTAATCGCGGTGGCGGACTTAATTTTCGTCAGAAAGAGGTCAGGTTGGTCGCGTTCTTTTGAAAATGACTGAATTTTACGATGCAGGCATAAAAAATTAAAAAAAAAATCTGTGTAAATAGTCTTTATCATTTGGTGAACTTTGCCGATAACGAAATTTTTCTTTTATCCTATATATTGAGATATATCACCAAGGCTACACAACACAGGAATTTCATATTTTACCATTGTATAGAGCAATTATTTAGCTACAAAACGGTATATGTAACTTTGTATTTAGATGGAATGAAACAGAAAAAAAATTAGATAAGTAAAATTATCGAAAGCAAAATTTTCTTTAGCGGGAGTAGTGCAAACCAGCGATCGCAAAAGTTTTTTTCAAATCCTCACCATCCGGTTATTTTTCGAGTAATTTGGGTGACTTTGCTGTCATTGGGAAGCTAAATGATTGTTAATGATTGGGTAAGCATCAAAAATGGCCTATGAGATGTTTAAATGCCCTTGCATTGAGAGGGAAGATAAAAAAAAAAGAAAAAAGCGAATAAACTTAAAATAATTGACTGTAGTAAGTAAGATGTTGCACAAACACATTTGAATATAATTTTGTTGTAAAGCTCAAGTCTTTAGCTTTACAGCAGTATAAAAACTTTGGTAATTACGAGAAAATAAAGTGGAGAAAAAAAACTGTCAAGCGCACGTATATGAAAAGTCAAGTTTAGCCGCTGGCTTGGCCGAAACACGCAATGTAGAAATTTTTTTCAAATCCTTACCATACGGTTATTTTACGAGTAATTTGGGTGATTTTGCTGTCATTGTGAGGGTAAATGATTATCAATTACTGGGTGAGCATCAAAAATGGGCTATGAGATGTCTAAATGCCCTTGCATTGAGAGGGAAGATAAAAAAAAAAGAAAAAACAACGATTATGAACGTCGCAACCAATGCATAACTCGAATCAGCTGTGTTATATTCTCAGAGTACCCACGTTGTTAGGGAGGCATTACGCTTCTACCAGGGCACTGAGAGATCTCTGTGATTGCTCATCGAAGATGTAAGCGATCTATGAAAAAATGCTAAAAGTTTCAGGAAAAAATACCTTCAACTTTGAAAGTCGAAACTAATGCATAACTCGGATCAGCTGTGTTATGACACGAGAGTAATCACGTTGATAGGGAGGCATTACGCTTCTGCCAGGGCACATAGATACCCGTATGATTGCTCAGCGAAAACATAAGGGATCTATGAAGCGGCCACCAAGTGGTCACGCGGTTCTTTCAAATATAATTTGTGCAATGGCTAGTTACTCATGCATAACTATAGAACACGTACGCGTACGTGTTTGGGGGTTAAAGGCTGAGTTTTGCTACACGTACAGGTACGTGCTTTGGGGGCGAGAGGGTTAAATGCGTAGATCTTCCTTCACTGGGTCATTAGTTTTAATATTGATATCTAAAAACATATTGCTCATCCTAAAGCGTTGTTTAAGAAACCTGATACCTTAATTTGCATGAAACGGGTCCTCTGGCGTATATTATTACTTTTGACAGGATTTAAGACAAATGTCCCTGTTAATTCAGTCTGTATATGATTACACAAGTAAATAACATGATTTCACATATCAAAATATGGTGTCCTTTGAGAATATTCAAGTTGAATTTGCTGTGTTACAGAGATGATGTGGTTCTTAGGATTTCGTGATATCCAAAAAAAAAAAAAAAGAAAAGAATTGTTTGTAGAACATTGGTCTTTCCCTGAATTGAGTTGAAAGCAAGTGTATGACATTTTCGTTCTCTTTCAGTTAAGGCCTTTCTGAGAACCTGGGATTTGGTGATAACACAAGAGATATTGTCATCGTAGCAAAGTGCCTTTGGCTATTTGATAACAAACAGGAACTCTAGAGTGGCGTGAAGGATGTAGAAAGAGGCTTCAGGAAGAAGTTTTACTCCAGCATGGTAAGTTGTGCGCAAGATAGTTGTATTCATTTTCTGGTACCTGTTCCCAGCATTTAGTTGTATTCATTTTCTGGTACCTGTTTCAGCACTTAGTTGCATTTTTTTCTGCTACCTGTTCCAGTATGTTCTGATAAAAGTGGCCACTTATTTTGAGGTATCGTATGGCATGATTACAAGGAATTACTCGCACAGTTAAAATTATTCTTATTTAAACCTGGTATTTCAGAAGGTACACTGATCTTTTATTTGAAAATGTTTGTGAGTCAGCAAGATACCTATAGTAGGTGCATTCATTTTCTGGTACCTGTTCCAGCATTTTCAGATAAAAGTGGCCACTTAACACAATTGCAAAGAATTACTTACACAAAGTTTTGTTATTTAAAACTAGTCTTTTATAAGGTACACTGATCGTTTATCTCAAAATGCTTGTAGAGTCATGAGAATGTGACACATTATTGCTTCTGGAATCACCACCTTCGTACAAAAGCACGAACCTAGACGAGAGAATTAAGCCTTTATATCGTAATAGGTTTAACCAGAGCCCTTCTCTTCCTCAAATAGATTTGCCCTTAACTGTACTCATAAGAATGTTACGAAGTTCTTTCAATTTTCAGGTTAACGATCCTCAACCGACAGACTTAAAATCCCTTCACTTCTGTGGAAGATAATTATATACTATAACTGGTATATCAAGTTCCCATCCTTGGACGAATGTTGGTGCCCCACAACATAATCTAATCCAAGTAAGTGGTCGTAATATCTGCACAGATTTATCCCTATTGTAGACACTATCGTATTTATAATAGAATAATTGAATTATTGCTGTTCTTCTGAGTCTTCCTTTCACCTTTTAACCTCTGTAGTTGTCGCAAAAGTGGATGGTGATGGTGTATGCAAGTAAAGTGTTTTAATAATAATATGACTAATTTATATTTAAAGAGAAACTCTTATTGCCTAACATTCCTTATAGCAGTATAATTTGCCTGGAACATCAAAGGTTTACAACAACAGAATTCGTGCTTGCTTAGGTACTGAATGACACTCTTAGTTAGTGGACATTTTCGTAGTTTTGTTTCCATAAACTCTGGAGAGGACATCTCTTCAATTGAGCACAATTTTAGACCTTTTACCAAGCTTATTATTTTAGGATCAAAGTTCCGCATTGAATCACAACAATGCAAATTTTAAGTAAGAACTCTTTGTGACAGAAGTGTTGTAACTTAGTTCCACTGACGTTTAAATTCACTTTGCCAAAAGAAATGTAGGTTTGGAAACTTTAGACCAAAACTATTATAAACCATTTGTCCCCTATCAAGCCTTGGTTACATGAAGGCCAAGAAGGCTTCATAAAGGCTGATCAAATGCTCATTGATCTGATCCAAGAAGTTGTTGGAAGCCATTTCAAATCAGGGGAGAGAGAGAGAGAAGTTGGTGCAAAGTCCAAGGGCTAAAACGTGGCTTTAGTGTGTCCATGATAGTATTAGTCTTGGCACAGAAAATGACTTTAATATTTTACCAAAACAGTTATCCGAAAACAGGCAACTGAAACAGGAAAGGAACCTAACGTCGAATTACTGGCTCATTCCTGCTTCCTGCCCACGTCTCCTGAATTCAGGTGACGTGGTTTCATTTTCTATTCCCTCATATTGGTTTATTCATCACTGTAACTTGTCTCGGTGAAGGCTGATTTCTCTTTGGAGCCCTCTTGGCTTTATTGGAGTCTGTTGGATCTGTCCAGAAGGGGTTTCAGCTGAAGGTTCCAAGAAAGCTAGACAGAAAGACAGATGGTTCTAGGAAGAAGGAAGATAATGAAGTAGAATGTAGGGAAAGAATTGAGTTTTGCTTCGTATATTCATATACCATAGGCCCCTGTAAGGGGGTAGTGCCGTCAGTGCACCTCATGTGGTGCACTATAGGCATTACTTAGGGTTCTTTGCTGCGTGCCTTCGGCCCTTAGCTGTAACCCATTTGTTCCTTTTACTGTACCTACTTTCATACTCACTTTCTTCCATCTTATTCTCCACCCTCTCCTCACAATTGATTCATAGTGCAACTGCTTTGAGGTTTTCCTCCTGTTACACCTTTCAAACCTTTTACTGTCAATTTCCATTTCAGCGCTGATTTACCTCTTAGGTCCCAGTGCCTGGCCTTTGGCCTAAATTCTATATTCAATTCAATTCATATACCGTTGGTAAACGTAGGATGTGTGAATCTGAACGTGAAAGGATTAACTTTCGATCAGCAGTGGAGGACACGAGGAAGTAATGGGTTGGATGTCCTTCGACAGTCAGTGTCCCTTAGTGAGGTTTGCAAGAGAGTCTGTAAGTGTTCAAGTGGTGCTGCTGCTGCTTCTTCTTCTTCTTCTTCTTCTTCTTCTTCTTCTTCTTCTTCTTCTTCTTCTTCTTCTTCTTCTTCTTCTGTATGAGTGTCATTCACTTATCGTAAAATATCTTTCACACTAACTCAGTGACTTATGTTGTGGTGGTTATAGTCCGCTCTTTGCCTTTCGAGCAAAAATAAATTAATTTGGAAAGTTTTCTCTTTGTTCTGTGTTTTGACCGTTCTCAAATATGTAGAGGAAATTAAGAGTTTTACAAACGTTAAGAAGATTCAGTATGAACCTAGTTTACTTAGAGCTAAATTAGTAAAGCACAGTCAGTGAATTAGTTTCTTAGAGCAAACTAGAACAAACTCAAGTCAAGTCTTAGAGAGAAACATTTTCGTTTTATTGTAATCATTATTGAATAAGGTGTTCCTGTACTTCTCCTGAGAGAGGCTTCTCAAAGCAATGACTGTGTTATTTTTTAAACGAACTGAAAGAAGGGAGTCAAAGTATTATGGTTTACCAGCTTCACAAAGGTTGGTAACCCTCTTCCACACTAGAAAGATAATGTCATCATCATCATTTTATGTCAGCTTTCCCCCAGACTTGGTTGGGGTTGTCCCCACCCCTCTCTATATGGTGCACTTTTGGGTGTATCCTTGGCTGGTGTAATCGTAGAACTTGTATATTTTTATTTTCTTCTTGACGTCGTGGTGGCGTTTTCCTTTCAACGGGCACTTCTTGTTCTGTCTGAGGAAAGGCAAATAGTTTGTCATCATTCGTCCTTCTCATTTCATTCACCAGTTTCAGGTCAAGCACTGCTCTGAAGGAAAGATAATCATAGGCAATAACAAGGATTGTCACTTTCCTTCACTTGGTCTTGGAACCTGAATGAGTGACTGAACTGTTGATGGGTATAAAATGATGGAAAGAGCTTTCAGTAAGACTAAGGCTGGGTGCTGCATTGTTTGATTAGAAAGAATATTAAGAATTTTTGTTTTCTACAGTTTGCGTTAAGCTTTTAGTTGGATACTGTGTGTGTGAGAAACGAAGGTGTTGCAGTTGCCTGATACAATGCTGGGAGGTTTTGGTAAAGAGAAATTGAAAATGCGTGTGTGTCAGGAAGTGCCATAGGACTACAATTGGGACAGTTTTAGACAATTTGGGAGTCAGTAGGTTCAAGGAATGAATCCAAAGCAAGATATAACCCGAAAGTTACTGAAATGAGGCAAAGCGTAGGTTTATTCCTCAAGTAACTTGTCTTTCCAGTTAAAAAATTTTTGCGTTTAGTTAATTTAGACCTAAAACATACACTGAACTTTCCTTACCCCCTACCCTGGCCTTTATAATGATTGTAATTAAAGCCTTTTGAATATCGTATGAAAGGCAAATACAATACAATAGTTTTTTTATGCCCGTCTAAGTAGTTATAGGACCAACATTCTGCCTTGTGAAGAATGAGGTGGTAGCGTTGGCTAATAACCGACAGGATGTCGTTTTCATGTCCCCTGTTTATTTGCATATTCTGCAACCTTTGGTATAATAATCTCTCTCTCTCTCTCTCTCTCTCTCTCTCTCTCTCTCTCTCTCTCTCTCTCTCTCACCGATATAACCCTACAGAAAAACTGCAGAACAACGAAAGGCACCAAAAGGATGGAAACTACTAAGGGATTCAGAGCCGATGAAACACGGTTTTTCGGCAACACCTTTTTATCAAAGCATCGGATAAAGGTGAAAGTTGGCAAGTGTATATTTTATAACCCTACCTAATTATTGCAAGTGTTATTTACTACCTAAGTTCAATAGTTCTGGTACTTACCAGAGTAAAAGTGGGTTTCCTATGCCAGAGCCATCAAAATCGCAGGTAAGGGTTTTGAACACAATAATGACGTTAACCTATGACGTCATAAGGCTCCACCCACAGTGAAGAGAAGTTTACATATGGGGAAAACGTCTCTTCACTGTGGCTCTGCCCACTTGGCGATGGCATATTCACTAATTGATATTAGCACCCAAGGCCAAGAGAAAGGGAAGGTTTGCTCACTTTCCCCCAAATATCCCATGTAGGTGGAGCTTTGTCTACTTCCTTATTGCATCAGCAGGTGAATTGCCGCAATGAGCATGTACCTCGAAGATATGTCATCGCCTACATAGTTACTCCAGGCAGGAGGCAACGACATCCAATTGGGTAGACCTTGTCTCTCTTGGCCTTTTTAATACCCATACAAGGCTTCAGCAATATCAATGATGGCGAGCAGGATTTGTCATCGTCCCCTTGATAGCACTATCATTCTCAATAATTTTATTATTATTATTATTATTATTATTATTATTATTATTATTATTATTATTATTATTATTATTATTATTATTATTATTATTATTTTGTGGAGGTTTCATTGCAACTTCCACAGCAGTTGTTAGGACTAAGTTGTTAGCTTGGATTTCTTCCATTTTCTTGATATTCGTATTGTTTCTACTTTACAAATAATTCAGTGCAAGTAGTTCATCCACATAATGAACCAGTCTATAGCTCATTTGTTAGATCTACATCTATTCAGGGCGGGAATACAAAAAGACAATCCATTTTGTTTATCTCAGGTTTCGACACTATAGCCTTCTGTTTGCAGCATGTCAGGAGCGGTCACTAGAAGTAGAATTTAAATGAAAAGCAATGATGCCTCATTTCCCTCAATTGTTAGAGTTGTAAAGTCAACGCCATTGTTTTATTTCAGTTAATGTAACCCATTGTTATTTTTCTTGGTTTTTTATTTATATCATATAACACCCTAAACAGCGCTTGTATACTCGCTGCAAATAAAAGGTACTGGTAGGAGTCAAGATTTTGAGGGCAAGCTCAAGCTATTATTTACCTGCTTCAATATCAATCAAATGTAACACGATTTATATTGATATGCATGGAAAGGAAAATATATTGAAATCAGTTTGAATGAGGAACATATTGTTATAATCACTGTGTTTTAATAGATATGTTTTAGAGGTACAAATAAAACATCTAACACTATACATAATTAATTTACAAAATGTCTTCGTCGTCGTCACTCTCGAGGAGGAGGTCATCATCCACGTTTTCATCGTCGCTAGCGAGATCAATAATGACTGGTCCCACGCTCTCATGGATAATGTCCGATTTCAAGTACTCTTCCTCAAAATGACGTGTTGTCTAACAGCTCCTGCCCGCACTTTTGGGGCGGCCAAGTAACCATTACCCACCATAGAAATAATTACCTATTCACACTAGAGTAAATCTTGCCACAGGTCTTCTCGCTTCAATACAAAGTGGTAAGCCGTAGCACAAATGCAGTCTTGCAACCACGGGGACAATTCCATATCCTGCTGGCCATTATCGAATTTGTCGAAGCCTAAATTCTTTAAGTATATCCATTCACCGCCTACCTGGTGGATGGGCGGAGCCTTATGACGTCATATTATGTTTACGTCACGAATTGTTTTAGGATCCTTGTCTGTGATTCTCTCGGTCCCGGCATCGGTGACTTCATTTTACTCTATAAATATCAAAACTATCGAACTTAGGCTTTAAATAATACTTGCAAAAATTAGGTAGGGTTATAAAATATACACTTGCCAACTTTCAGCTTTATCCGATGCTTTGATAAAAAGTTGTTGCTGAAAAACCGTGTTTCATCGGTTCTGAATCCCTTAGTAGGTAATGTGCCCCCAGTTTACAAAAGAGGTCCAAGAGAAGAGCCAGAAAATTATAGACCAATCTGTCCTTGCAAGATTTTTGAGTCCATAATTGCAGATCAAATTGTGGATCACATCGATAGAAACAACCTATTGTTAAACAGCCAACATGGCTTCAGACAAAACAGATCCTGCCTATCAAACCTCTTGGAGTTCTTTTTATAACATGCTTCGTATTTACGACAGTAGTAGAGCAATAGATAAACCCGACTTCGATTTCCAAAAGGCCTTTAATAAAGTTCCACACAAGAAACTAATGATTAAAGTTAGAGCTTTAGGAATTGTAGGATAAATAGCAGACTAGATTGAAGACTGGCTAACTAGTAGAAAACAGAGAGTCGTAATAAACAGTGAAGAATGAGAATGGGCAGATGTGAAAAGCGGAGTTCCTCAGGGTTCTGTCCTTGGCCCACTCTTGTTTTTTATTTACATTAATGATTGATTTAGGCTTAACTGGCAGATAGCCAAATTTGCAGGTGACACCAAATTAGGTGTAATGCAGCAGACCCAGATAAAGTGGAAAGTTTAAGAAATGATCTAAGGAGAATAGGAGAGTGGTGAAAAAGATGGCAATGCTTTTTAACTTGGATAAGTGTAAAGTGTTACAAATAGGAAAACACAACCCTCATGCCAACTACATGCTGCTTGGGAATGACATAAGTAGTGTAGAACAAGAAGAGGACCTTGGAGTCATTATTACCAAGGACTTAAAATCCACAAATCAGCGCATAAAAGCTGAAAAGGAGGAGGCACAGAAACAAGTGGGGTACATAAAGAGGCAGTTCAAATACAGAAACAAGGAAACGGTGCTGCAGCTCTATACATCCATAGTTAGACCTCATCTTGAATATGCAGTCCAGTTTTGGTCACCAACACTAAGAAAGGACTTAAATAGATTAGAAGGGGCACAAGCAAGAGCCACAAAGTTAATTCCATCCATCTGGCAAATAGGTTACCGAAGACGACTAGAGAGCCTGAACATATATGGTTTAAAAACACGACGATTGCGAGGACAACTCATAGAAACATTCAAAACACTGAAAGGCATCACAAAAACAGACAGTAACCTCTTCACATTAAATGAAAACCAGACAAGAAATAATGGAAGGAAACTAGAACTGAAGAGATACAACACATATTGTGGGAACTTCTTTACATACAAGATATATGACACATCCAAGAAACTGCCACCAAAAGTTTTAAACAGCAACAGTGTGGAGGAAGAGTTTAAAAGAAAGCTAGACAGAATCATTAGAAGAATACTGTGAATGAACAGTAAAACCTGCTCCTAGAGATAAGTGAGCACATGATGTCTCCTCGGATGGACTAAAAAGTCTCAAGACAACCTAATCTTTGCAACTCCTTGTAACTCACTCTCTCTCTCTCTCATACACATTTTGCTAAAAATTTCTTTCTCTCTCTCTCTCTCTCTCTCTCTCTCTCTCTCTCTCTCTCTCTCTCTCTCTCTCTCTCTCTCTCTCTCTCTCTCTCTTCTCTGATAGTGTTTTGAGATTTCGACCGAATGATCCTGAAATCAGTAAGCTAATCTTATTAGGCTTTGTTCCACTTAATTTTTTCATCATAATACAGTATGAATATTGTACCACACCATCTGTACCATAGTTTATAAGTAGTGTACCGTTCATATATTATAAATGAAATACTTTTAAGGTGTGTACCGCACCATGATTTTGCAATAATCTGATAAGGTCTCTTTCAGTGCTCAGACTGCAACACCAATATCATCTCTGAATCTTGTAGTAGGCTGTTAGTCATATTTTGTCAGTTCAAAAAAACTCAAAAAGGCACATCTAATATTACGTTTTTCTATATACAAAAAGGTGTGTGCGTTATATTTTCTATATTGAGAAAGGCTGGTCTCTTGAATTATATTGTGCATTCAAAAAGACTTGTCTGTTATATTATTTTCTATACTTACAAAGGTCTGTCTTGCTGTATTTTCTCTGTTCAAAAAGGCCTGACTGTCATGTTTTCAGGCCGCTTAGTGCTCCTACTTTTTAAGTCCACCTTCTACTTAGTCCTACTTTTTTTTAGGAAACTATACTCCTAATTGTTTGAAAGTATTATACAAAAAAATGCTTATAATTGAATAGATATAAGAATAGAGAAGTGCGTTGAATGAGTGCGGCAACATGCTTGGGTATTGGTTGGTTGACTGACCACATTATTAGTGACGATGTTTTCGGTTTACTGTACAGTATATAGGCTGCCATCTACTGTTATTTCAGTGTCTGTAAACAATCACCAAAGCAAGTACTACTATTTAGAGTTGAAAGGCATCTGGCCCCCTGACCAAAACGATCTTTCATTTCTTTGGGAGATTGTAATATCAATTTCATTTTGCTTTAAAACTGAAAAGCAAAGTAAAATGAACATTTTCAGACATGATGCTCGCAAATTCATGACAATAGTGGTCAAGTACTTGGTTGACAGGGTATTACTGAATAGCAACCTACTTCGCCATTTGCAGTGCCTGCATCCATTGATGAGAAGAGAGAAGTCTTCTGAAAATTCTATCAAAGTGGCTTATGAAATGTTCTGAATTGTGCCCCTGTCAGAGCATGACAACCTTATGCCAGAGTGGCAGTTTTATGCAAATGAAGTAGTTAGTTACAAAGGAGTCATACAGATGGGGAGTATGATAGCCCAAATGGACACTGCATCAGATGGAAGCGAGTTGATTTCTATTGGGGAAATATTCTAAGCAATGTCACCAGTCTAGGAATCCCTAAATACCCAACTCTTGGAAAACTCGTCAAGGCAGCATTGACACTGAGCCATGGACAGGCTCATGTTGAGGGGGTTTCTCTCTTAACAAGATTTTGGTCACAGCCAGTAGGAGTTGCCTGAATGAGAGATCCATAAATGGTCTAGCACAGTGCACGACACAGTTAAATACGGAGGAGGAGCGAGTCAAGTGCCAATCACTGTCAAGATCATCCGTGCATTTCGAAGTGCACACAGCAGTTACAGAGCCATGAAAGGTGCAGAAAAGAGAGCTAAAGAAGAAAGAGAGAAAAATGAAGAAAAACAAAAAGAAGCAAAGAAGTTAAAATTCAAGAGGAAACAGGAAGAGAAGGAAGCAGACCTACAGAAAAAAATTACAGCAAGGTGAGATTGTGAATGAAGAAGCCAATCAGAGATTTGAGAAAGCTTGCACAGTCAAGAAAATCGATCCTGCAGAAGCAGCTGCTGCCCAGGCTCTTTGAGAGTCCGGGAGTGCAAAGCTGGAGATATTATCTGCTGAACTGAACTGAAGATGATTTCAGATGAAATTGCTTCTCTAGACAAGAAGAAAAAACTTTGTGATAGTGCATCTTAATGACTGACAAATTATTGTAGTGTAATTTAGTTTCAGATGTTAGTGTACAGTGAAGCTCATTATATGCAGGCTTTATTTTTGTAACTATTGATGTTTAATCTGATTGATTATACCTTTTTGTTTGCATATTACTTCAGTGTTACTGAATGCTAGTCAAAGGCTTATTTCTCTGGAGTTTTGAAGTGGATGATGTTGCATCATTGAAGCAAAGAAATGAATAAAAAAAGGGGTGAGACCAAATGCAAGGCCCAGTAAATTTGTCTCATAATTAGCTGTAAAATAGAACAAGCTAGAAAAATAGTGCCTCTTGTTACTGGGTAGGTCAGGGGTGGGCCTTCCCCCTTTTAGGAAAAAAGTCTACAATGTTATGGAGCAAGTACGGTACCTGCTTACTTGTACTGATTGATTATTCTTTGATAATGAATTTTAAACGTTACTACAGGTATGCATTTAAATGCTTAAAATGTCCCATTTGAAATCTCACATTATATCCTTGTGGCACTCCTACTTCTCTAAGATTATAACTCCTGCTTTTTTTTGGGTCAGACTCCTACTTTTTTTCAGGGGTTGCTAGGAGGCCTGTGTTTTATAAACAGTATTCTAAAAGGTCCGTTTGTTTTGATATTTTCTATATAAAAATTTTATAAGGCCTGTGTTATATTTTCTATATTCATAAAGGCCTATCTAGTATTTTCTGTATTCAGAAAAAGGCCTTTTAAAAATGCAAAATATAAACAGCAATTTTGGAATGCTTTGACTAAAGACCATTACAATGTCTTTTTAAAAATGCAAAATATAAACAGCAATTTTGGAATGCTTTGACTAAGGACCATTACAATGTCTTCTTTCATGTTCTATATGAAAAAAAGGACTTTGTCTTTTTTATAAAAAATGCCTGTCACAATTCTGGTTAAAGGCTTTAAATGAAAAAAAAGGCCTTTCTGTCTTTTTTTATGAAAAGGCCTGTCATAATTTTGGTCGTAAAGGCTTTAAATGTTAAGGCCTTTCATAATTTTGGTCATAAAGGCTTTAAATGTTAAAGATAAAAGCCAGTAACTGTGGAATACTTTACACAGTTTTCGGATGCTTTTATTGTGAATACACAGTTTTCGGATGCTTTTATTGTGAAACCTTACAGTGTCTTCTGTTTGTATAATTTTACTGAGAAACATTACTCTCACTGTTTGTATACTTTTAGTGAGAAACATTACAATGTCTGTCTTGTCGTTTGTCTAACAATTACTTTCTGTTTTTCAGGTCAGAACAGAAGGTCAAGATATGAAAGCGAGCGGATCAGATATGGATGACAATGAATGATGCCTCTGAAAAGAACTCTCTCAATCAGGCCTCCTGGGCAGGAAGGAAGTGATGCCCTCTCTCTCTACCCACCATAATACCATTTCTGGATACAAGTTTCTACATCATTCCGCTGGCCTCCACTTCCTGTCTACTTTTAGGACATTTTGACTGTGTCCTGAACCTGGCTTGCGTTGCTGCTCCAGAAGCTTTGAATTATCAAATTATAATTCACAGACATCATCATCCAGGGATAACTTCTTGGATGCAGCCAGGATGCAAATTAGCCCAGGTAAATATTATGTTAGTGCTTTCATTGCAATTTTGGTCTCTAAAATCAGTGCGTGATATTTTGCAATTTTGGTCTCTAAAATCAGTGCGTGATTTTAACTGCTAAAATCAGTGCGTGATTTTATCTGCTAAAATCAGTGCGTGATTTTAACTGCTAATTCAAATAGCATTACAATTGCTTTAATTGCATTTTTTTATTTGCTTTATAGTACTATATGTATTTCAAAGCATTTGCTTGAATAATGTACTGCATTTGGAAAATAAGGAATTTTTCCTTTTCTTTCAGTTTCTCGTTGCCGGAGAAGTGGCAGAGGAGATGAAGGCGCTGGGAAAGCCCCACAAAATATAGTATATGGCTGTCCACCGACTTTGGTGGACAGCCTAATAACTCCAGTGCTGTGTTGTAACAAGAAATCTGGGCAACAGCTACTTTGATTCTCCAGTGTCAGTTTACTTAGTTCTCTACAGGAACTACACGCTCAAGGATTTATAGACTCATTATACTAGCTATATTGTAACAAGGGTCTTGACGCTCAAAGATTTATAGACTCATTATACTAGCTATATTGTAACAAGGGTCTTGTACATGACTTCTCAGCAGTAAGAAACTTGGGACATAACCCACGTTATACCTAAGCTTACAAGTTACTGTATATATGGATATATTGCAAAGAAATGTATGAGTATATATATGGATATATTGCAAAGAAATGTATGAGTATATATATGTAAGTAGTTGTTATTTACTTAAAAAATACATGCGGTTACAAACTTGTAGGTGCAACTTCTATAACAGCTGGCCGAGTGCAGACATGTATTTTATATTTTCCATCATAACATGCCAGGGGTGTAGTTGTGCAGTGTAGACTTTGGTTCAGGTGTAAATACTGCTGTTTATAAATTTTTCCGTGGTTGTGCTGTGTAGACCTTGGTTCATTCGTAAATACTACATAAATTTTTTCCAGCATACAGCTGTCAAAACCTGTAGAGCGAAAGCGGGATTAAAAAATGGAAGTTCACGATGCATTGCCTTATAAGACAAAGTTCAAGACACTGGTACTGTTTACCTGTTCTGTGACAAAACAAACAATATTCACCTGTCTATGCACCAGTTGCATATACACACCACTCTCACAGTGTACTGAAAATGCACACTGCTTTCATGAAGGCCTGTATGCACATATGAAGGCACCTCTCCTCCACAATATGGCAAAACTGCCTCTTTCCATGTCTGTGCCTTTTAAACTGCTTCAACAGCTAGCAGCACCAGTAGTGAATACTGCATTGACTACCCTGGTAGGTAGGCAGAATGACCCAGCATTGTTTAGTTTCCTAGAGTTAGTTCAAGAAATCATCTTTGCAACCTCTTTCGACACCTCTGGGGTCCTTTCTTAATGGTGGGTCCTCATCGATCTTGCTGGTGGTGGTATGCGTTATTCTGAAATAAAAAAAATGTGTATCAGGTCTTGTATACAAAATGTAGTGAAGTACAGATAAACCAATACAAAATGTAGTGAAGTACAGATAAACCAATACAAAATGTAGTGAAGTAAAGATAAACCAATCCCATTACTGTACTGAAAGCAATTTCTAATCTTAACTATACTATCCATCTAATCTTGACTACACTATCCATCTACTGAATCATTCTCATCAATTCTACAAAGACAGAACAAAATCTAAATCCCTCACTCTAAGACCTATATGAAAACTGATTACTGATATTTGAAATCATTCAAAATTTCATAGCTTATTTGACCACTCATGTTTAGCTGATGCAGAACATCCATGATCTTTTAACTATATGAACTCTGTTTACTGCTTTGTACATTGCTTGCAAAAAATCTAGTTAGTTCTATAACTCCCAACTGTTTAAAATCCTGCCAAACAAGTCTAAACTCACCAGTCATCAACTGTATAACTGTATTTGTGTAGAATATTGTGCAGCTTTCAAGAACGTCTTCCAACAATTATTCAACAATAAGTTAATTACTTTTGAAAGCATTCTAGGTTCCACAACTCCCGAAATCGGCCTCTTGAATTTTTCAATACAGCTGTGAAAAAGTTCCTGAAAGCAATAAATAATATCCCTTCACATGCCAACCTGCTGAAAGAAGTTTTTATTAGTAATTGGTAACTATTTCTTAGTAACTGGTAACTATATTTCAAGTCTAAGTCAGTCCTGAACAATGGAATTCTTAATTAATTAACACTCTTGAGTTCACTTGGAGCTTTGGATAAAATTGTGCATTTGTATAATCATCACTAACAACCATTTAGTTCTTTTGAAAGGTTTCTTCCTAATGAATTTAAATGAAAATATTCCCTTCATACTTACTTAGCTGGTCACAGGTATTCTGTAGCATACAGCTGTGTAAAGTTGAAAGGAAAATCATTTCTTGCACAACTAGTATTTGTATACACCTATTACTAGTGTTACAGCCTACTTTGTTATTGCTTGGCACTTTGCATCACCTGTCTATCATATTTGTTTAGTCACCTTTCTATCATATTTTAACACATTCTCTAAGACTATAACTATAGACTTTACAGTCAAGGAAACTAATGGTTATAGGCCAGTGACTCCTTGTTTATACATACACCGTTTATGGGCCAATTTCACTTGATTTTTATAAATAGGTTATGGTCCAATTTCAGTTGAAATTTATACATAGGTTATAGACCAACTTCGCTTGAAGCCTACACAGTTTATCTTGCCATAACATAACTGAAATTGGGGCAAACAAGACTGATCGGATTATTCTTTCCCAAAACACCCACCACCCCTGACTAATACATCTTTTCCTACTTAGCCAACTCTCAAAGGATCTAGTATCCAGTCCTAGCTTGGTTCAGGAAGGATTCACTATGCCCTGGATCCTTAACAATACTTCCTAGGGTCCTTTCTCATAGCAAAATATATCCTAAGCTGGATATAAGGTGCTTTACCTTCAAGTCACATTTGGGTCATTCATTCAAGGCTGAGCTGACCTTACCTTGGGAAGTTGCATACTAATATAACAAAGTTTTCCCTGCCTTAAACCACGTTGAAGACTGATAGCTCTCCAGGGCTCATCTTGCATCTTTGAAAGATTCGAGTTAAGTTGAGTTAGGTTAAGAAGATAGGGCACGTTCTGATGAATAGTGATAAGGTTTTTCTTAACTGAAGATTTTGACTGAAGATTCACTTGGCTATATTCCCAAAACTTGCTGTGTACAGATGTTCCATACAGTCACTTATATACTGCAAATCCATATTCCAGGTGAAGTACCAGGATTCAGGAATCCTCAGCTTGTAGAATAATCCTGAAAAATTATTCAACTTTGAATATCTGATTTCCTTGATTTGAACAATTAGATGAAGCTACAGTTCTCAAAGTATATTAGCAGGTGCTCAGAATAAACTAAGTTTACTGTAGGAAGCTAGAGATAACGTCTCAGAATGGTTGAAATAGTAATTTCGATTTTTAGACTGCAACAACTCCCAAATCTAGTTGACAATATTTTGTTTCTTATTAGACGGTCCCATTTATGTTTATGACATTCCCTAGTCGTAATATTGTCATTTTGTAATGCAACTGAATTTTTCTGACAAAACATTTTGACAAAGGTTTTATATACCGAATTCTCATTGACTACAGTAATATGGGGTACAGCAGCAGAGAGAGATTTTGAGTACTAGTTTGATGACACGGAGGAATAGCCACTTCCATCCAAAAAGTGTAGCAATATTCGGTGTTTATTTCATCAAGTTAATCAAAAAAGCACATAGGCCTACGCTGTTCCGTCATCACTAACCCTTCCCCCCCCCCCCCCCCCCCGTCCCCCTCATCCCCCACTTTCCTCTGTCTGTAAAAACCTCACGGAGAGAGAAACACTGACTTTAGCGAGAGTTATTCTTAAGATTTTTAAACGCACGGGAGAAGCACTGTCAGAGTGAGTCTAGCCAAAAAGTTACCTACTGACCCAGTCTCAAAAAATATCTTCCTTGCTAAACAACGGCCATCAATTGTTACGAGCTGCGTAGACAAAGCGTCGGTCTATGCAAAGAAAAGACTGGAGTTGCAAGAGAAGGCTGCTAACGCCTCTGCTATATAAAAACACCAGACAGTGCTACTTCTATTTGCAACAGTATTATAACAGTCTTGTGAAAAAACCAGTGGGTTAAACTAGAGATTTGATTGGCTTTAAGCCAGATGTTGAAGAGAGTAGCGCAGCTTAATATTGTATAATTCAGCCTGCTTTATAGAGCATTTTAATATATGCTGGAAATTTATATATAAAAGGGCAACTTTCAAATGTCCCTTTGCAAGCCTCAACGCTAGCAAACAGTTTGAGTGAAAGCAAGCGGGACAACAGACGTACAGACAGACAGACAGACAAGTGACTGACAGACAAAAAAACGATCCAACCTTCGTCGGTAAACGACTAACGAGTTAACTAACCCTACCTAGCACTTGAGGAAAACGATCTTATAATCCAAAATCCCATCAGTCACAAATTATGGATATAATAACTTCGGCCAGACCAACGATTCACTTCTTGCTGTGCAATTATCACCTCCAAAAGTTCAGGAGAAGATGCAATACGTTACTATCCTTAAACGATTCTTCCAGTATTTTCATCATTTACTTACATGTTTATTTATTCACTTATTTTTTACTTTTCTGATAATTGATCTCCTCTTCTTTCTGTGTTTCCCATGTGTTTCCCATTACCTTCTTTTACCTTTTCAAATGATCACCATAATTTCCTTTGGAAGATTGAATTACAAGTTTATAATGGCCCTGTGGTGGGCTTCTTGTTCCCTATGAACAGGCTCATTTTCTGAATAATGATGATAATCATTCTTGCAAAGTGAATGAAGGAGCATGTCCGTGCAATCTCTGAAGAATGGTCGACGAATAATCTTTGCAATTTAATAAGAAAGCAAATTAAAGAAAGAACTAAAGACTCTCCTATCCTGCAGGAGCTACGATACTGACGAGAAAACACTGAAAGACAATAATATATAAGAGGAGGCACCTTATTTTGAAAACGTACAAGAGCCACCAGAGAGGGAATTATCCCTGTGGAGGGCTCTACATAAAACCAAACTAAGTGAAACAAAGTGAAAGTGAATATTATATAATTCACACGCTAACAGCAGGAAATTTAAGTACTGAAGTGTTAAAAATTAAGAAGAAGAAGTAGTATTTCCACAACTTGAGATATTTAAGTCAGTTTTTAGTTTCAAGCTAAAAAATAAAAGGACCAGTTATTGTTATAAGCATTGCTTGAGGACAATACCACTTTATGACACGATCTTTACATAAAACTTATAATCCAGCGTGCCATTAAACGGAGAGAGAGAGAGAGAGAGAGAGAGAGAGAGAGAGAGAGAGAGAGAGAGAGAGAAAAAAAAATTCCGAAATTCCGAAATCCTCTTTCGGATCAAAGTAAAAATATGCCAAATCTCTTCTCAATCGCAACCGGAAGCTATGAAATGGCGGTGCCCATATCTTGCCCAGATCAGAATGAAATAAAAAACGGGGAGACCGAGCCCAAATTATTGTCAATGTTATTATAATTATTCCAGCTGTCCAAGTGGAAGGCCTACATATGACCAGTAGGAAATTTTCCACTGAAGCCAATGACTACTAGATACCCCTAACCGTCTATAAGGTTCGGTAGTTACTGGACAATCAGACCGCAAAAAGTTACAACAGACCTTAGTCTGGTTTGAGAGGCAACGGCTCAACAATGCGAATTCTGATGACAAGGAAACGGAATTGGGTTCATGAAAATGGACAAGGAACACTCGAGAGTAAGTTCTCTCAAAACGTGATCAAGAATACCTTTGGAAAACAATTAAACTTTAGCAAATCCCGACGCACGTACAGCATCCGGAAATTCAATTTGCTAACGCCATTCTTTCTATCAGGAGAGGTGAGGATTTTGAACAGCCAGGAGGAAAAAGTTTGCATATCCAGATTAAAGATGGAGGGTGGCCGCTGAAAGTAGTAAATAGGATAGTAACGTGTCTGAATTGTATATGACCAAGCGTCAATGAAACTTGCAACAAACCTAGGTAGTCTGGGGTGAGAGAGACTTGGGACCCGCAGAAACTTATGAAACCAGATCACCAAGACCTATATACTGAAGTAGTTAGCGTATAGTTGACGATCACAAGAAATCTACGACAAATATACAGTTAAGATTCTTGAAACTTCCTTTCTGCCAACATGGAATCAGAAGCTAAGAATCAACTAATGCTAAGGTTTGGCGACCCACAATTAATGGAAGATAATAAGGCATGCAAACCCAAAAATGAGTGCTCAGAGACATGCAACAGTCTTTAGAGGTCTGGTGTGAGGGGCAACGGATATGACAATGCAGTTCGAGGAACCAGAACGGTGATCGATTGACAGGGCATTCACAGATGAATGGACAGTAAAGTATCGTACCATGCTGTGGATCCACTGTCAGTATGATACTCACCTTAACCCAATAGTGAACAGAGAGAGAGAGAGAGAGAGAGAGAGAGAGAGAGAGAGAGAGAGAGAGAGAGAGAGAGAGAGAGAGACAGACAGAGAGAGAGAGAGAGACGCATTCATAAACATGTTCAACATCAAAATTCAGCAATCACGACAGCCAAATGGAAAGGGACGGAACCCCAACATCGTCTGACCACAATTTGTAAAAAGTCGAAGGCAAATGCGAAAGTCTCAGTGTTAGATATTACAAGGATTAATTTTTTTTTCAGTACGGAACCCAGTGGACTTATTCAACTTTCTACCCCTTCAAGGGGTTGAAATTGACGCACAAAAGTATATTACGACAGAGGCCTATAATGGAAGATGGAATTTCATAATCGATTTGAAACGATAACTCTATGACAAAGGAAGGAGGAGACAATAAGGAAAGAATTAATGATAAGGCCTACAGCTATGAATTTGCAGACTCCAGGAAACTGGAGTCATATAAGAGAGTTGACACTTGGTACGACCTAAATCTTCATTTCTGTGTCAGGTTGTCAGAAAGGAAGGGAGAGGAGAAACATCTAAAAACTGCAGGGAGAGCTGCTTCCTGTTGCTTCCAAAAACCGTTTTCTGAGAGAGAGAGAGAGAGAGAGAGAGAGAGAGAGAGAGAGAGAGAGAGAGAGAGAGAGAGAGAGAGAGAGAGACCTTACCTTACAACCTTACAGTTCGTTCAGGTTGCCCCAGGTTCCTCAGTGTGAGGCACCTCTGATGTCTACCAGAGAATTGCTAACGCATCTTCTAATCTTGGATGGTCTGGGATGCATCCCAAATATTTGTCGAGCTTATTCTTAAACACATCTACGCTCACTCCTGTTATGTTCCTCAGATGAGCTGGTAGCGCATTGAATAGACGCTGCAGTATCGATGCTGGTGCGTGGTGGATTAATGCCCTGTGTGCTTTCCTTAGTTTTCCTGGTATAGTTTTGGGCACTATTAATCTACCTCTGCTTGCTCTTTCTGATATTTTTAGCTCCATGATGTTTTCGGTAATTCCTGATGCTGATCCATTTTTAATTTCATTAATAGCCTGCACAATATCGGCTTCAGTAATATGTCCGATAAATATTCACTATTTCAGAGAGACACCAAAGCTGTTTTCTGTTGCCACCAAAAACCTGTTTTCTGAGAGAGAGAGAGAGAGAGAGATAGACAGACAGAGACAGAGATAGCTGCTTTCTGTTGCTTCCAAAACTCAGAGAGAGAGAGAGAGAGAGAGAGAGAGAGAGAGAGAGAGAGAGAGAGAGAGAGAGAGAGAGCTGCTTTCTGTTGCTTCCAAAACTCAGAGAGAGAGAGAGAGAGAGAGAGAGAGAGAGAGAGAGAGAGAGAGAGAGAGAGAGAGCGCTGCTTTCTGTTGCTTCCAAAACTCAGAGAGAGTCAAAGTCAAATTCTTTATTCCATTAAAAATGGCTATTACATAGTTTTACTCTTTCTTGAGTAACACAGGTCTATTCATAGTTTTATAAAGAGTTTTACATAATAAACAGTATTCATTATCACAGGACCTGCAACTAGTATACAGGTGACATATTGCAATACAATATCACTGATATCAATAAAAACGGAAATGCAATAAAAATTTTCGACTCTATGCAACAGAAATGCAGTAAGATAGCTGCTTTCTGTTGCTTCCAAAACTGAGAGAGAGAGAGAGAGAGAGAGAGAGAGAGAGATAGCTGCTTTCTGTTGCTTCGAAAACTAGGAAAGAGGGAGAGAGAGAGAGATGGTTGCTTTCTGTTGCTTCCAAAACTCAGCGAGAGAGAGAGAGAGAGAGAAACACCAAAGCTGTTTTCTGTTGTTACCAAAATCCGTTTTCTATGTGTGTGTGTGTGTGTGTGTGTGTGTGTGTGTGTGTGTGAGAGAGAGAGAGAGAGAGAGAGAGAGAGAGAGAGAGAGAGAGAGAGAGAGAGAGAGAGAGAGACTTATTCAGATTCCAGTCAGGACATGTAAGAAAAAACGCTACAAAGAGGTAGATTAAGAATCAGGAAATATCCAGTTTATGACAAAATCACGCCAGCAGTTTATGTGAAGTTTAAACCATAAACCTTACAAGGCTTGATTCTTGTTTATTGCTCAAGATTCAAGTTTTTAAAGCCAATTTCATTGAGGATTATCAGCATCTAAAATTCATCCTTTATACTTTATGAAGCCTCGAGCCAGGAAAATCTACCACTCAATAGAAGACACGATCTTGCTTCAGCTTGAACAAAATGAATGAAACCACAATTATAACATATTATGAACTTGATAACTCTTTGACAAGCCAAAATCATTCAGTTCTCAGGAAAGAAATTATTTTTTATGAGAGAGAGAGAGAGAGAGAGAATCTGATAAGATGTCGGTTATTTGTGTTAAGAGAGTATTCATCACAACAGTCACATAACAACAAAGGACATCAGTCGTTATTTAGGTAAAAGACGGTGTGTGTGTGTGGTTGTGTGTGTGTGTGTATGAGAGAGAGAGAGAGAGAGAGAGAGAGAGAGAGAGAGAGAGAGAGAGATGAGAGAGAGAGAGAGAGAGAGAGAGAAAGTAAATTGCAATACTGTGTCAATTTAAAAAAAAGCTGAACTACATTGGTTCAATATACAAACGCTTCTGGACTGAATCTCTCTTGGCAAAAACTGTCGATAACCATTATCAAGGATTAGTTCAAAAGTATAATCTACAATAAATCCGTTCAGCAATCTGCGAAAAGGGAGCACTGAATTCTGAAAAGAAATAAAAAACGCTCCACTTTACAACAGTAAACAAAATCAAACACCATGAAACTGAAACTGCAGAGAGAGAGAGAGAGAGAGAGAGAGAGAGAGAGAGAGAGAGAGAGGAGAGAGAGAGAGAGAGAGAGAATGTTACAGCAATGTACTGCGATATCACTATAGAATAAAGGTTCTAACTACAAGTTACCGTACAGTACTAAGTACCTTCAAAACTTGTGAATGTCCTCACCTGGATACGCACGAGGTCAAACTCGCCATTTGTCTCATGGCAGCCTAATTAACGAAAAACTGACATCACCTATAAAAATTTGAAACCATAAACATCATCATCATCTTGGCAATCACATCATTATTTTGATAGCCCGAAATTTAGTATTCAGCGGGAAATGACAACAATAGGAGAGGCTGGTCAGGACAGCCAAGCGCCATGACTGTGCTTAGTCAGTCCAGACCTCGACCAAGAATGTCTCTGGGGCAGAGAAAGAGGCGCTGCTTTACAGACTCTGGTCATGCTGACCCCCACAGGAGGTCCCTTCTCCTCAAAACTTCTTTCCTATCTCTCACAGAATCTAGTCACTAGTTGCTAGCGACGCCGCCAGCCTTTTATTGGTAATATTACCACAAAAATCCACTAATTTTTTAGTCATCTTGTAAACCAACAGACGAACAAACAAACAAAAGATACTCCTTGGCAAAAGAAATGTAGACATCAAGTCACTTCCTGAATGACTAGATACTAGTATGGATGTCGTGTGTTTTTCCAAAATGTGGCACCAGAAGCTATGAGCGTGGGATAGAGACCCACAATGTAAACTGTATCGTTATTCCTCCAAAAAACCGAGAATGAGCCACCTGATTCTTACCTGTGTGCCCCAATGCAAAAGAGTAACAGCATCTCATACCTGTGTGTCCCAAAGCAAGTGAGCAACGGACCTCTTAATATGCCAATGAAGGAAAAAAAGGTCAAAAACAGCCGCAGGAAGACTCACTTCAGCCAAACTTCTTGTTGGACGATGGATGTCGGACAGACGTACAACTTCCACTGTAGGCATCAGCAACCTAAAAAGAAAATCATTTGATTAATAATGAGAAAAGCAGGACATCCAAATACACAGATAAGAGCAAACATAATACACACGAGACTGGTTTATCAGAGTAGCAAGAGCAAAAACGGATATTTCAGAATATAATGGGAAAACAAATAAAATGATAAGAGGGACACTTAAACTATTTTGACAACCTTCCTGAGAGAGCAGTCCTTTCCAGGGCTCTTGACGGGGCTCTTCTGCATCACCCTGCAACTAAAACAGTCCTTATCAGGAAACCAAATAAAATATTATGACAACCCTCTCAGCAAACGCACACACCCTAAAATACTAAACAGTAAATACGCACATAATGTGCTTGGATTAAGAATTATACGTACAATCAAGAGGAAAGGGTATGGAAAGTATAATACACACACACACACACATAATACATATAAATATTAGAGCCTTCGTCCTCACTCGGTAACCAGTGACAATAATCTAAAGACCATACAAAAAATAAACTTGGAACTGAACCTGATTGACAGTGTTTGAATCTGCCCTGTTCTGTTCTGTTCTGTTCTGTTGTGTTCTGTTCCTCAGCAAGGGAAACTTGCAGCAGCATAAGATGACCCTTCATTCACACGCCATAAGCCTGGAAAAACACAACAGGCCCATAAAGTTGACGTGTGAATGAGACGCCCACATCGCCTTGCGAAAACACTTCATCGCAGCCGCCCACAAGGAACCATCGAATATCCTTCTGTCGTATTAGTGGAGGAATAAGCTGACGGGACAGGAACGGACGGACTGACGGACAGAGACAGGCAGCGGGCAGGGCGCGCTTATACACGGCAACACTAACACGAACACATGCAGCAACAAACAAAATGATAATTAAGAAAGCCTCTTATCGAAATCACAGGAAGCGCTCGAGCCTCACTAATAACAGGACTGGTGGTTAACTGTGAACACTCCCTCAGTACTGACTGTTCACTTCTTATCTCCAAGGGGATGACAGCAGCGCTGTTAAAAACGACGCTGAAATTATCATAACAGCCTCTGGTTAACCCTCAACAGACTAAAAGTCCCCGAGAGAGAGAGAGAGAAAGAGATTCCTGTAACGGAGATAAAGTCTGAGCTTTAACCCTCAAAGGACACACCTGCGAGTGCTTTAATATTCTCACAACATAAAATAAATTCCGTTCGTCGAAGAGGTCGA
Organism: Macrobrachium rosenbergii; assembly: GCA_039081455.1. NCBI lineage: Eukaryota > Metazoa > Arthropoda > Malacostraca > Decapoda > Palaemonidae > Macrobrachium > Macrobrachium rosenbergii. The sequence goes on along the minus strand of JANJGK010007357.1, from coordinate 4,200 downwards.
TCGAAACAAGTTTGACGAAGCCTCATTTAGGGATTAAGGAAGACCTGTATATATACAGTATATACATATATATGGGGACTTATTTCAGGGGGTATAAACTGGTGTCGTTACTGTCAGTGTAGGCAAGGGGGTCCTTTCAATATAATAACACGAGTACATTTCAAGGACCTTGACTCTGCGATGAAGCAGCTCCCTCGGTGCCAGAGTCAGCGAAAATAACCCGGGAAATATTCGAAGCAACAAAAGACTGCCGGCTAAAACAGCTCCGAGTCTTCCATTAATTACTCAACACTTTGTTTCCCAGGAAGTGGAAACCCTCCTCCCCAAGCCCCAACAGAAGGGGAACGCGGTGTCACCCTCGGTCACTGACCCCTGGAAGCCAAAGAAAGGAGGCCAGATGCAACATTCCATGAGTGGAAAAACAGCCCCTTCAGCAGAAAGGCTGTTCGTCACTGTTGTCGGTCGATTCTGTCCCTTTGCTCGAAAGGGAGTGAAAATGGCGCTGCATTTTAAACAGTGACGATGCTTTTGTGAATAGTAATTATACTTTTTCTGTTCACTGCCAGACATACTCAAAGAGAAGGCCCCACCCCCTCCCCTCCCGTCAATGTCTCTGTCAATTTCAAGTAATTAGGAAGAAAACACACGGTTTTAAATTTCATTTTGGCTTTCGTGGTTTTTTTACGTAATTACTTTAACAAATAGATACTGAGCATTTAACAGCTAGCTAGCTCTCTCTCTCTCTCTCTCTCTCTCTCTCTCTCTCTCTCTCTCTCTCTCTCTCTCTCTCTCTCTCTCTCTCTCTCTCTCTCTCTTTGCACCTAAAGATTTATTTGTATCAGTTATGACCTCCACAGAAGCTCTGCAGACATCAAAGGCCTATTGCATTTTCTAGGCCTACGAGCAGAATGCCTCCACCATGACACACTCACTGACCACTCTCTCCTTCAACAAACGAGGGAAACTGGAGTTTTGTTTATTCACGCTTCAGATTGTTTACTGTTAGACATTTACTCTCAGTACTAAGTCTTTGTGGAGCTTCTGTTACAGAAAATTAACTCGTAACGATTGAACAGCTCACAGTCGATTCGTTCTTAAAATATAACGCAAAGGATGGATTTATGATACACTGTACCGTAATACAGGTTCAGTGTTCTCGTTGCAATTACGAGGTTCAGGATTTATTTGGGAAAGAATGCCTTCGGTTCAGTTGTTTCGTCAAAGTCCAAATTACCCAAGAATGTGTTGGCCGCTGTCCGCAAATATCTACAAAGAATTCATACGATGAGGAGCAGCCTCGTGATGGTGGAGCAAGGAAATGGCATCAGATCAAGGGAGCAAAAGGCCCAGTAGTCGACATTCCCGGGAAGTCAATAGAATGTACGCCTTGGAATCGCCAAGAAAGGAAGTGCTGTGGGTCCTGTCCTCATCAACTGCTCATTTGGTTGAAAGTCAGGACAAATCTTGCCAAAAGTTGGGAGATTAGACACCTGAGAATTTTAGAACAACGTTTCATTACTGAGTTTGCTATTTGTGATTGCTGTACATCGACAGCAATTTATTGTGGAGCTCCTCGGCGTCAGCAAAAGTGGCTGCGCTTCTCTCTCTCTCTCTCTCTCTCTCTCTCTCTCTCTCTCTCTCTCTCTCTCTCTCTCTCTCTCTCATGAATAATACAACCTGATTTGATCGTGAAAAATTTGTAGTTGGAATTGAAAACCTGATAGCGAAGATAAGGGATTATAAAATGAGCTTACCAGGTTCGAATTGAAATTAAAATTACGAATGGAAAATTAAGTATGAACTAAAAAATGCTTCAAAATTAAAAAAAAAAAAAAAAAAAAAAAAAAAAAAAAAAAAAACGCTCGATAGTATTGTCAGAAAACGTACAAGCTCTCATGAGGTCTCACTGAGAGTCCGTCCGTACGGCCTCAGTCTCTAGGGATTCTGTACCATGGATAGTCTCAGTGCCTTCCCTCCACAGTGACACATACACACATCTTCCTTCACTTGAAGGCCTGAATGAAGAACAGCGTTGAAACAGAAGCGGAAGCTCCGTACATTTCCTTTCCATTTCTATAGGATCGACTGTTATGTTCGATCATTATATCCCGCCGAAGAACATTTCGTTCAAAATCTTTCTTCTGCCTGAAGACTGGCGATCCACAGATTTATAAGCATCGTAATTTGCTGTATAGAGTCAAGCTATGTCAATTTCAGCTTGTCACAATAGAAGGAAAATGTGTATTTCGAACAGCCGTTCAAATAAGCAGCTCTTCCTTGGAACTGCGGCCAGAATTTTCAAAAACCATCCAGATTTTTACTTGATTTCCAGCAGGCGTTTTCTCCACCCACCTCTGCCCCAACCCCCCCTCACCGGATTCCTGGATACAGCCTTGGCGTATGCTTGTTTCTAAATGAACTTTTTCCATCACTGCCTTGAATAGGATGTCGTGCAATTAGAACTCAATTAGAACTTCTTCAGAAGTTCAAGCGAAGATGCAACGCATTACTACCCTAATACTACTCTCCTTGCATTTAATACATTTTTATTATTGTTTTTTTCTTTTTTGACAAGTGGGATCTCTTCTTCCTGTATTTCCCTTTGTCACCTCTTACTTCTTCCTAATGGACACCTTAATATTCTTTGGAAGCTTTTATTTTAAGTCAATGGCTCCTTTTGCTGGTTTGTTCAATATGAATATGGTTCTTCATCTGCTGAATAATAATAATAATAATAATAATAATAATAATAATAATAATAATAATAATAATAATAATAATAATAATAATAATAATAATAATAATGCACCTTGAAAACTACAAAAATTGAGTCACATCATGACTCAACAGCATTCAGACTTCCACAAATTTTGTGGCCAGTAAAATATAAAACCCATGATTTTTGTTTTGTTTTGCTTAAGTATCCATCTTGGACTTGTGATACCACCTCGACTGTGAATGAATCTGCTCACTACAGAACTCACTTGCAAATGAAAACTTGCCGTTATGCCTGGCGTCAATCTCTCTCACTTCCCCATCATCGCTGTCTTTTCACTGCCTTTTCAGCGAAGGGGCAGGAGGACTCTGCAAAGGAGTGGGAATCCTGCCCTTCTTATTTCCCTTCCTGAACAAAGATCCTTTTAACACGTAAGGGCTGCTCTTACGGGCAAGGTCCAGCGCTGCCACAAGGCCGTCTTCTCCACTGAGCAACGGCAGCAACGAAGAAGAAGTGACCTTTATGAAGAACCTCACACTCTCATTACAAATGAGAGAGTTCTCAGAGATTTTGACCTTTGAGAGACTGGCGCAGTTGGTGTACCTAGAAGCTGGTCATGAAATACTGCGCTGAAATATCTCAAAAGTTTATGATGGGGCAAAATGGTTCTTAAACTCTGACCTATGCAATACGCCTCCTCCTCCTGACTCCAAAATGTTTCTAAAACTGAGGTTCACAATAATGATCAACCATTATTACTTAAGTGGAGTTTTGAGGGGCACGAAGCATATTGACTGATGACGAGTTCAGTTTAAATAGAATGGCTCTTCCCCTACGCTGCCGGTCTTCCTCTCGGGGAAACGACAGCAGACATTGCGGGATGCCTGAATGCAACAGGTTACAATAAGGTACCACAACCCCATAGAGTCTATAGGGCAAAATCGCCATTGCGTAAGGATTTTCTGCTTGCAAGATCTGATCAATTTAGCCTAAGAAATTATGAACTCTATTCACAACTATTTGATTCCATGCATACTGCACTGAAGCACCGCTCTTCTTCAAGTTGAAACTCAATATGACCGGCGATGCAACACTCATGACTGAATGCCAAACTTGACCCAGACTACGCTGGCACTCTCCTCCTCTGGCCTGGTCTCGGGATCCTCCTCAGCTCTGGCATTTATCTATAGCAGAAGCAGGTCGTTTTATATAAAACACATGAAAGTCAGCGTCCTAGGATAAAATTCCTCACCAGAGGCCTTTGGAAAGCGACATTGCAAGTCTGTCACGGGACTCACACACCCCTGACTGGAACGAATCACCAACTTGTGTGTGACCACAAAACTATGCTTCTGACGTGTCTATAATCGCAGAGTTCTAAACCACTACAGGTTAATTAACTCACCTCAGTCAACACTCATTAGTATCCTCGATCATTAGGAGTCTCGTTGTCACAAAGCCTCATTGACGGAGGACAACAACAA
>JANJGK010007356.1:27500-31787 GCA_039081455.1 Macrobrachium rosenbergii | reverse complement strand
GCGCTTTATGTTTCCCGTTAAAGTACGTATACGAAAGTTCCCACTTTCTTTTGCACGGACTCCGTTTCTCATTTTCTTTTTTCTTTGCACTTACAATAATAAAAAAAAAACTTCCCTTTATTTCAATCGATTTTCCTTCGAATGGCATGGATCGATTATTTTTTTTACTTTATATGTTTGGTGTTATGATTTTATTTTTCCCTTATCTGTTTACAGATTTTTTTACCGTTGGTTCTGTTCATGAATACTAAGTGTGTATAGTGTGAGTAATAGCGTTTTGATTGTAATAACGTAAAGTAATTGCGATATTTTATTTTGATTACCAGGAATTTCTGTCTACCTCATATATATGTCGGTGATGTCTGGAATTTTGTTACTGTTACACGCATTCGTTAAAAGTATTCGTATCTAACAGAAGTGTTGAATAATGCTGAGTTTTCGAGAAATTTTTTGCGAACAGTTATATTGAGTTCGCAAAATATTTATCTGGTCGCGTGGGATTTTAGCAATGTTGCATATATCATTTTATTTTTTTACATTACAACATTGAATTTTGGGAACGTCCGGGTTTATGCAGAACTCTGGAAACGTGTTTGTTTTAGTTTTATATTTGCGAACTCTTATTTTCCCTCTGCAAGTCTCTGAAGCCATCACGAATGAATGTTTTGATCCTGTATTCTCACAGCAACTAGACTACTCTACCTCAATAATACAATTTTACATTTCAGTTAGACAAAAAAAAAATATATATTGTTTGTCAACAATTTTTAGATTTTCCTTTTTTTTTCGATAAATTGTGACCTAACAGGTATTGTATTGAATATTCTCGGTTGTAAATACAAATATTTGAAAAATTCGGTATAAATAATCTCATATTGTAGCGTTATTTAATTATCAACTAAAAAAATTCCCCTTCGGGTAACATATATGAAAATATATTGTTTCCGAGTTAGAGCGAATAGGATATTAAAGGACAGTTGCAGCTTTAATGCTTGTATATGAATCACGGTCATGTGATAAAATCACGGTGATGAGATAAAATTTATTCATATATGTATATATAATATATACATATATATTATATATATATATATATATGTATATATGTATGTATGTATAGTATATATATATGGTTGTGTGTAATGTGCATATATATATATAATATATAATATATATATATATATATATTGATTTTTATATATTCAGCAAGGATAAGTGTTTGGCTGTAAATCCAAAAGCCTCAAGGAAGGCATAAAAAAGACAGCTCTCTGGAAGTCTGCGGTCTTGCTCCCGAATCCAAGATTGTAATATATACATATACACACACACACACACACACACATATATATATATATATATATATATTTGTGTGTTTTTTGTACCTGTGTGCAATTAAATAGTTAATTGATTTTGCCTTACAATCAGACATTTACAACAAAAGTGAGATTTAATGTTTTAATATAGTTAGCGTTAATTTTGAAGGCAAGTGATCGATCGCTTTCAAGAGTTTTTCTGCCGTGAAGGAAATTCATCCATCATCCGGGTAACTGTGGAAGCTAGGTGCCTTCATTATGATTCTGATGCAGTGCTCCTCTCTCTCTCTCTCTCTCTCTCCCGCACCTTGTTTCAATTGATAACAAGGAAATTCATCTATCATCTGATTAACTGTAGAAGTTAGGTGCCTTCATTATGATTCTGAAGCAATGCTCTCTCTCTCTCTCTCTCTCTCTCTCTCTCTTGCAGATTAGGTTCTTGATATCAGGTGAAAACCCTCCATTCTGCGACGACTGGATTGGCCCTTTGACTGTGAGACATTTGCTGGTCGAATGTTCCAGTCTTGGGAATCTGGGACACTGGTTCCTGTCCTGGGGACATGACAGAGAAGGACATTTTATCCTTGCAGCGATTCACAGGAAGGATTGTAATATAGAGCAGCATACATGTATGTTAGGGAGGTGGACCTCATCAGTAAAATTAAAATTATATACATATGCAGTATGTGTGTATATATGTATGTATAGTATGTATTTATTTACAGATATGATTATTTTTCTAGAAACTTCGTATATGAAACGCCTTTAAATTTTTTTTAGTTTCTCAATCTTATTACGGCGTCAATATCCTAGATGTTGTGACGCCAGTTTTAGTACCCACAAATCAAATTAAATTTTAGACTAGTTAAAATAAACCTGCCTGTTGCCATACAAACATCCCTTTTAAAACGGCTAGAAAAAAAAGAGAAAACGGGTAATAAAATATGTGAGCAGTCAGTGTTCCATCAAAATGTGTACTATCAAATAATTAAAAGCGAAGGGACGTGACGAGTTAATTCTCCACCTGTCATGAGAAACCGTTAATTAGATATTCTAATTAGTTTGGAAATCATGCGAACAGTACTAAAAACAAAGTTGAAGTTGAACTCAATCGCTTCATGAACGATATTATTATTATTATTAATATTATTATTATTATTATTATTATTATTATTATTATTGTACATCCATTTTTGTACATATACTGCAGACTAGCTGACCAACCCGGAGCAGCCCGGGAAAACTGAATTACAACTGATAAACTCTCTCTCTCTCTCTCTCTCTCTCTCTCTCTCTCCATTTTCTGTTAAGATAATTGCTTCAGTTACATTGCCCAACTTTTTTGACATTTTATATTTCATCCCGTCTCACCCCCCCCCCATTCCTATCGGGGCTGAACTGACCTAAGGGCATCGGGAATATTCATCTCAGTGACCTCAAAAGCAATGAATTAGACACTAATATCTGTCATTTTTGACATTTTACTTTCCACCCCCTCCTAGGCTGAACTTGGGCTTAAAGGGCACCAGGAGTGTGACTATTCACCTCAGTTCCTCGAAAACTATGGAGTAGACATTAATATCTGTCACTTTCGGTTATTTTTACATGTCACCCCCCCCTTCCCACCCCCACCTCCCTTTGGTGCCAGTGATGTCTTACCCCACAGCATTCTTTTTCGGATAGTAAGTTATATGTAGACTGAAATGAGGTATGATAAACCCGTAGAGTTTATTTAGTTACTGAGTCTGAGGGCAGAACCAGCCCCTTTTCAGGGAAGCCCCTTCCCACCCCCCACCCCCCCACCCCCTTTGGTGCTCTTTGGTGCTAGTGGTGTCTTATCCCTACAGTATTCATTTCCAGATAGTAAGTCATATGTATATCAAGTTTGGTTAAAATTGCTCAGTGTGTTTCAGAGTTATGCTGGAACACATATACATACATCATATATATATATATATATATATATATATGTCACGTTAAGTGATGGTTTTGCGGGAACTGCTGGTTCCCCGCTCGTTCCCCTTTTGTGGATTGCTGCCTCCTTACCTTCAAGTTTTTTTTTTCTTTTGATGTTCTCGTCGGTGAGCTGCTGTTTTTCTTGCTTCAGTCGGGTCTGGTAGGGCAGCGAAGGTAGCGGCAGTGGGCCAGCAGCAGCAGGCAGTTTTTGGAGTCGACGTTGGTCAAGTTTTTGAGCAGCAAATTGGAGCACGCCTACGAAGTGGAGCACGACGTAGAGGTGGAGTGTGACCATGAGTAGTCGTGTGACCACGAGCTGCTCATCTTTGATGACAGCGTGAGGCTGTCCTGACGTCTCCATCGGGGTTTTTCTGGTTTGTGGGTTCTTGTCCCTGTTGTGCAGCTGAGGGCTGTCTTGGTGCCCTGATGGAGGATGTATGTTTGGTATTTTTTTTTCTGTCTGCTGTTGTTTATTTTTGCCTTTTTTTTTTTTTTTAAGCTACTTTTTGTTTATAAAGTTAATTGTTTATTTAACTTGTTTTTGTTTAGTGCTGCCTTTTGGCTTTTTTTTGTATTTATGGTTTTTATCTTTTTACCAGACCTGACTCACTTGTAAATACTTGCAAAAATAAATTAATTTTAAGCTCATTTTATTGTTTTTGTTGTTTTCTCCTCCTTTGTTTGTTGCATCTGCCGTCAGTCATGACAGCCCCGTCCTGAGTATGTTAAAGAACCTGCATGACGGCCCACTCGGGTCGTTACAATGGCGACCGTGACAGGGCGGCTCTGTTTTGGGCTGGCGGCGTTGTTACAGCATTGGAGGGGAGCATGAGTGTAAAAAAAAAAAAAATATTTTTTTTTTTTTCTTTTAGGGTGGGGGAGGTGTCACGTTAAGTGATGGTTTTGCGGGAACTGCTGGTTCCCCGCTTGTTCCCTTTTGTGGGATTGCTGCCTCCTTACCTTCAAGTTTTTTTTTGTTTTGATGTTCTCGTCGGTGAGCTGCTGTTTTTCTTGCTTC
>JANJGK010007356.1:12500-22500 GCA_039081455.1 Macrobrachium rosenbergii | reverse complement strand
CGCCTTCGTGGTTTGCTGTTCTTCCATTCCCTAAGTCTTTGTGAACAGCGAAAGGTCTGGACGTCCTTGAGGAAGCTTTGACGGGAACATTTAATCAGAATGTTTTCTACCATTATCCATTTATCTGATTTGCTTATCTTGTCTACTAGGGAATTCATTTTGAATTGAATGCTCTTCATATACAGATTCAGATTTTCAGGGGGCGATTGGCTGCTCATTAGGATATTGGAAGCACCCTGGTTTTTAAAATGTTTCTGGTCGTGTGTTTTACGATGCCATTTGAGTGTTTAAAAGTATTTTCTATTATTGTTCTTGTTCTGGATATTTGAAACTCAGTACCATTATTATTTATAAAATGTCCTGTCATTCCTGCATCGACATTGACGTGCTATTTTCCCCATTTCCTGTCTCCCCCCCCCCTGCCCCCCGCGCCATTCTCTTCCCTCACATTCCCTCAGATTCATCCAATACATTCCAAGATTTATGGCTGCAACTTTGCCCCATAAATTCATAAGCTATCCACCGCGTTGCAGTCAGACGGAAGAAACTCAATATCATTTGTCTCCGAAATATTATTTTGGCGATTTGAAAAAGGAAGGTGTTTTGATCTTGGTCTCTTGACGAGCGAACAATGATTTTGTTAAGGCGACAGACCGAAGAGAAAGTGATGAGGCTTAGGGCTGAAGGAAACTCAGACTGCGCTCAAATTAGGTTCGTTATCCCTCGCCCGGTCGTTCGGGGATTGATTAGGTTTTCTTTTGTTGGTTGGTTTTACCCATTGCTTTTTGCCTCCTCCTCCTCCTCCTCCTCCTCCTCCTCCTCCTCCTCGTCCTCGTCCTCCTCCTCCTCCTCCTCCTCCTCCTCCTCCTATACTACTACTATTTTATATGATTCACTGACCTTTCTAACAGTCTCTGGAATGTTAGTATTATTTCGTAAATTCCGCATAATGGCATAGCACTAAGTTTCCTTCGTTAAGTAAAAGACTATTATATAATGTTTTTTGATGTTCAGGTACGCAATGTGTATGTTAAATAAATCCTTATAAAACTTATTGTAATATCTTTAATACTTCTAGGATTTCATGTAAACTGGAATGATTCCTAATTTAGACATCAACAGCTGCTGCAGGTGCATTCACAAACTTTTTAAAGACTGATAGAATTCCTGTATGTAAATGAATGTAATTCCAAATACAACTCGTGCAGCAGCAGCAGCAGCATTATATAACTTACTGAATTTTTTATAGATTTATTTTTTGATATGATGGAATGAGTGTAACTTTGTTTCTGCCTGTTTCAATAAATTGTCTTACTTGATTTTTTATATATATTGTTGCCAACGCTATAAGAAAGGACGAAACTGACATTTCCTGGAACGTTCGTCTTCTGTCAAGAGGAATTGCACACCAAGTTTTTTCATAACGATGATTTTTTTGGGGAAAGGGGAATTTACCCGTCATGAGGCAAGTATCCTATTATAGAACTCTGTTGCAACGTTGTTAAAAGTTGACTGCGTTATTAGGTTCTCTTAGGGTAATTGAGAACTTACAGCATTCCTTCCGTTTCAGTCATGTTTTGGAGCTATTTGTAACTGATCGTTATCTCTGATGTTAGTATTATCAACAGATAGAGAAGTGGCAGGCATGCTGACAGACAAAGCTTACATTCTTGTATAAAAATGGTTCCATAACGTTATTGCCTCACTTGATCATTAATGCGACGAAATTTACTGCCAATATATATATATATATATATATATACCAAAATATATATATTTTATATATATATAATATATATATATATTTATATATATACATACTGTAAATGTATATAAACATATATATCACTGTATATATCACTTTTCAAGTGATATACGAATGTTTATGTAACTGGCAATTAAATGAAAGGATAGGTTAGAAAGTTTCAGGCCTAAAGTGGTTTAATTAGCATCGAAGATGGCAAGTGAGCTACAAGCACACAGCATTATTGAACGCACATTGACAGTAAGCTTTATTTCTAAAGCCTGTAAGATCCGTACTTGAAAACTAGGAGAGAATCTACCTCCACTGCTCTCTCTCTCTCTCTCTCTCTCTCTCTCTCTTGTGTGTGTGGCAGCAAGCTAGTTACAAATTAGGTTCCTCACAAGCCAAGCGTCCTCATTGGCAGTAAATTTCGTCGCATTATATATATATATATATATATATAATATATATATATATATATATATATATTTATATATATATATATATATATATAGGACGACCCCCACAATTCTTTATTCGGATAAGCTTTCTAGTAAAACACTTGGTAAAACTAGACTGGGTGCATATCCTCAAATATGATTAAGCATTATCGGGAAGATAATGCTAGTTTGACAATGGACCTATTATACCGACTAATAAATCATAATACAACCCAGTCTTTACTCAACTTGCAAGTCCCCACAGATGACAAAGAACAAGACCAGTAAATTGATCAAGAACCACTGGTGCACTTCTAGTAAGAGCTCGTAACAACAGGGAAACACGACCCAGAATTCCTTGCAGGTCTTTCTTGCAAGTGACAATCATTTCATCGCTGCTTCACCAAACCATAAATGCGGCACGTTTCCCGTATTACCCCAATACTCGGAATTCCCCTGGTTATTTCTCCTTAGGATAGTATGATGGCTTTTCCAGACCTTTCCAGGGTAAAAGATCGTAGAGGATCCGTGCCCAGAGTAAAGGGATCCGACAGGATCTTTTCAAATCCCCGTCAGGCTCCGCGAGGTCCTCGATTTATGTGGAAGCAGCGTGTAATTGTAAAAGCAATGTCGAGGGGCATCTTTTTCAAAGAAACTTTTTGAGATTATGTTATTCCCTTGAAAATATAGTTAAACCGTTTCAGACAACTTGAAGCATCCAGTTAAGTTGCATCAAAGCACATCGTTATAATGTGCAACAGGGTTTTATTATTAATGAATTCATTATATGGTTTTATGATATAATTACTGTAATCTTTAATTAGGGTCATTTTTATCATCAGAGACTTCAATACTGTTTTATGATATAATGAATGTAATGTTTTAAATTGTACCCTTGATTGATTCACAGAGAGAAGAATCTTGGTGTTCAAGTCGGGAAGAGATTCAGGTTAGGTGGTTTGTACTGAGCAGTCTTGATTTTGCTATCAATTTTCAACAGCCATCTTAGATGCAGCTGAGTCTTGGCCTTATTGCCGATATTAAGTCGCTAAGAAAATCAAATGACATAATACACACACACAACACACGCATATATATACAGTATTTATGTATACGTATGCATATAATTATTTTTTCTTTTTTAACTAAACTATTAATAAACCTCTTTCCCGTTATATTTGTTTACTTAGAAACATGAGAACTGTCATGAAGTTTGGGTGTAATCACTCGTATGTGTGCGGGTGTAGCCTACTCACTCGTAGAATGCGTATTCATGCTTGTGTATTTATAAACCTGTACAGGCTGTTAAGGGTTATTAATTTTTTCCCGTTATCGTTATTGTACAATGATTTATTTGCCTGAAATGAGAAATGGCTACAGAACAATTAATAATGTTGAAGTAATTCTGGTAATCCAGCTTGCTGTTAAAACATATTTAATCAGAATAAAAACCATTATGCTCTACCCAATTGTCGAAGGAATTGTCTTTTTTACCATTAAATATTCATGGTATTATAACTGCTGGGCAGAATGTTATATCCTGATTCAGGAACTCTAGAATCAGCTTGATGAATATCAGTCCTGTTCAAAACTGTCTGTTCATCCTATTTAGTAATTGTTTCGCTCTACACAATTCAGGGCGGATGTTTGCTTTGATACAGTTGGTGCACGTGAGTTTTTGTTCCGTATAATTTTATTGTTTTTTCCTTTTTTATTTATCTGATAAAAAAACTATTGTGCCGGCTTTGTCCGTCCGCACTTTTTCCTGTCCGCCCTCAAATCTTAAAAGCTACTGAACCTAGAGGGCTGCAAATTCGTATGTTGATCATCCACCGTCCAATCATCAAAGGTACCAAATTGCAGTCCTCTAGCCTCAGTAGTTTTTATTTTATTTAAGGTTAAAGTTAGCCATAATCGTGCATCTGGCAACGGCATAGGCCATGCCACCACCAGGCCGTGTTTAAAGTTTCATGGGCGCGGCTCATACAGTGTTATACCGACACCACCGAGAGATAGATCTAATTTCGGTGGCCTTGAATATGCGATGCACAGAAAACTCGATTGCGCTGAAGAAGCTTTCGGCCCAGTTTTTACTTGTATTTGATTCAAAGCTCTAAGGAGCAATATCAAAACAACCCCATATTGAGCTCAGCGTTCTCCTGATAGAAAGGATAGCTGACTCAAGTATATGATAATAATAATAATAATAATAATAATAATAATAATCACATCCAATCAGAAATCGTTCGTCTGGGTTCAGGTTCTATTCTAGGTACCGTCGACATGTTTCGACCAGCTCGTTGGTCATCCTCTGGACGTGGTTGCAGAAGGTCTGAAGAAACGAGGTGCTCGGGTTGGTATTTATAGGGGGCGTCTTGATCGGTGCTGAATTATGATTGGCTGCCCGGGGCATGTACCCTCGGGCCGAGCCTACTCATCCAAGTCGATGTTCGGTTTTCGTCTTGCGTGCGAGCGGCGTTGTAGTGCTGGGGATGAAGAGCGAATCAAAATTCGGCATCCGAACATCGACTTGGATGAGTAGGCTCGGCCCAAGGGTACATGCCCCGGGCAACCAATCAGAATTCAGCACCGATCAAGACCCCCCCCCCTATCAATACCAACCCGAGCACCTCGTTTCTTCAGACCTTCTGCAACCACGTCCAGAGGATGACCAACGAGCTGGTCGAAACATGTTGACGGTACCTAGAATAATAATAATAATAATAATAATAATAATAATAATAATAGTACATTGCTAAACGAGGCTGACCTGTTTTGAGTGATGGGAAGTAAAAGCAAGAAATTAATCAACCGTAAATAATCATTCGTATACAAAAAAAAAATAAATATAATAATAGTGCACTTCCTTTATGTGTACTAGCATCCATCTCTTCCACGAACAGTACCACTGAAAACTGTATTTCCTGCTCTCGAAAATAAGAGAGAGAGAGAGAGAGAGAGAGCATGTCCTTGCTATAGACACAGCCTCCACCCTTCAGTCTTGCCTCCTTTCCTTAATAGTACCATTCATCTCCCCCCCCCCCACCCACCCAGTCCAAAACCTTAACGTGAAAGTTACCACTCTAGTGTTTCAGACTTCAGTCAAAAATGTCCACAAAGTCTTTTTCCTTTATTTTTATTATCCACTCCTCTCCTTTCCTCCTGCGTCGCCTGTGACTTCTCTCTTTTATACACAGTATATACTTCCCCCTTTGTCCAGCAAAATTGTGCCGCCTCCTTTTAAATTCCTAAAGAAAATTATTTCTCTTTCTCTCTCTCTCTCTCTCTCTCTCTCTCTCTCTCTCTCTCACATCAGCAGGGAGACTACTGAAACAAGATTTCAACAACTTAGAACTTTTCCTTCTCACTAAGAGTTAGTTCAATGGACGTCTCATTGAATTCAAGAGTTTCGTCAAGGCTTGAATCTCTTGCCCGTGCTCTGTCTTTCACAGGTCGAACATTTTCTTATTCCAGCAAGAGGAGGTCACGTTTTCGCTGTTTCACTCTAGTCTGTCTGTGTGATGTCTTACTCGAAAGGAGGACAGATAAAAATGAAGTGTGTGAGAGATATGATGATGGAATAAGGCAATGGCTCACGTGAAAATAGGGGTTATATTTATATGAAAAACTGAAAAATTGGTTTTATTACTTTTACAAAATACAGTAGTCTGTTGATGTTAAGAGCTGATATTTCATACGAAAAAAGGTCCTGAATGGCTAAAAGTGCCTTGGCTTGAGAGCTGAAACTCCGTGGTTCATCCATTCACTCATCGGCTTTGTATAAATGTCTACTGTAGGTTTGTAAGGCTGTCGCAATGATTCTATTCAAACTGTTAATGTCAGGGCTTAGAAAGATAATTGACCAGCAGTTGTTGTATGTTTCCCCTCGTCTGCAAAACAGCTGAGAAGAAAGCAACAACAAAATGGGTGGCTTTTCCTCTACCCTGCCTGCTTAGGAGTAAAGAGAGGCATTGAAACGAAGTCTAGGTTTGATGAGAAGCTACTCAGGATGAAAGGAATAAGAAAAAAAAACGCTAATCGAAGGCTGTTAAACCTCACATACTGTATGAGGTGTTATGTAAATATTGCTAGACAGATAAATATCTGGTGTCTTGCGCTTTATACATCGTGAATAAAATTAACTTCTGAATATTTCATAGTCGTCTTCTTTCCACTTTCGGTGACTGGCTGTCTCTCCCGTGGTAGTGATACACAAGTGTCTAAGTTTCTGAGGTCTGTCGGCTTATCTCTTATTCTGTATTAAGCACTGAGGAGTCAAAACTTGTTTGTTTATAAGAAAAAATACGGATAGGGTTGCATGTTTTTTCCTTATGGTAACTATTCCTTATCTAAGAATTTCTCTGAGTAAAATATCAGGAATCTGCGATAACACTGTTAAATATATATTTTTTTTTCTTGAAAACTGCATATAGGCAACATCTTCATCAGTAGAAAGATTGATTTATCATTTCCCTTATATTCCCTTAGAATCGCATTTCCCAACTGCGTTTCCCCCCAGAAGAGGGATCCATTACTTGAAGCATTCTTTGGTTGCAACACTCCATCGACCAGACATTGAAGGAGCGGCAGTCACTAAGACTTGTGATGTCAATTTCTGACAAGAGTTAAAAGTTAATAGTGTTCTTTCTGTCACATTCCATTAAAATAGAAATGGGGAAAAATCTGTCTAGGGGGATATTCAGTCACAAGGCGCTCTCTCTCTCTCTCTCTCTCTCTCTCTCTCTCTCACACACACACACACACACACACACACGTACTCTTAATAAGCCCACCGAGCGTAGACATAATAGTTCGGCTTATTCATCAAAATCTAATTAATGTTTTATTATACCCTTCATCATTTACACTCTTCGCTGGGTGAGCGGGTTCCGTTCTCAGCAACCACTCTGTTGGTCGCGAGTTCGAATCTTCGACCGGCCAGTGAAGAACAAGAGGAATTTGTTTCTGGTGATAGAAATTCATTTCTCGCTATAATGTGGTTCGGATTCCACAGTAAGCTGTAGGTCCCGTTGCTAGGTAACCAATTGGTTCTTAGCCACGTAAAAATAAATCTAATCCTTCGGGCCAGCCCTAGGAGAGCTGTTAATCAGCTCAGTGGTCTGGTTAAACTAAGATATACTTAACTTTATTTTTCATCATTTACAGTTTTATATCTTTCCCTTTTCTTTCTTAATCACATTTCCTTTCTTGCATCCTTTCCTTTATTCCATCGTTATCATCATCTCTGTCTCGTCCATTTTTCCAGAACATCTGCAGGCAGGTTCATCTGGAAATGCGTATTCATCCATTAATCAGGCGGATAGTCAGTCAGTCAGTCTCCTGTGTCACGGTCCCATTTGCTTCCCTCCCTTTGCCTGTCTGACATCCGTCATTTCTGGGTCATTTCCCTTTTCTGGAGATAATTAGGGCTCTCTCTCTAGAGAGAGAGTCATAATTATATTATATATATATATATATATATATATATATATAATATATATATATATATATATGTGTGTGTGTGTATCGGAACCGGAAGAAATAGATAAATAACACTTACATTATATTTATAGAAGAAAGCCGTTGTTATTGTTACGAGTTACTGCGTAATATACCTTAATGTACCAGCGGTAATGAAGTTATTATCATGTGCAGTGTTCATCCACTGGATACTGTGGTAATTAATGGCTGCTGGTTAATGGTCTTCTTCAATTCGCAGAAAAACATGAAAATAATGTTGTGGTCTTCGAAATGCCAAAAATTGTGAGCTCAAATGCCAAAAAGAGTATTTGTTATTATTTGGCAAGAATGCAGTCTCTTTATACCTATTAGTCTGTCCCAGTTTGTCGTCTGTTATTACTATTATTATTATTCAGAAGATGAACCATATTCATACGGAACAAGCCCACAGGGGCCATTGATTAGAAGTTCAAGCTTCTCAAGAATATGGTGTTCAATCTTTCAGTCTTAGGTTTTCTCCACTTTTTCGGTTAATTCCTTTCATTCTTCTTCCTCGTCGGTCTCTGTTTTATCGTCCTCTCCTACCATTGTAATCTCTTTCCTTCTCTTTGTTATTAAACTATTCTCGTTCCCTTCATTCGTTAAGGTGAAATGCTGAACGACGCCGAGTTTCAGCTCATTTAAACCATAATTTTAGGTCCGAACCTGAACATTGCTCTAGACTTGTTTCTTTGAAGCGCTCAAGAACGATTGTAATGCTCTCTCTCTCTCTCTCTCTCTCTCTCTCTCTCTCTCGTTTAGTTCCTGCATGTTTTTTTCTTCGCTTCATCTTTCATTCTCATATTCATTCTCGTATTGTTGTAACCTTATGTTTATTGTTTTATTTATCTTTCCTTTGGTTTTGTCAGTTTTTTTTGCTCATCTGTAATTTTCTCCCTTCAGTTCTCCTCTTCTTACCTTCTATTTATTTTTCCTTTGGTTTGGTATTTTTTTTTTTTTTTTTTGCGTATCTTTAATGTGTTCCCTTCCTTTCTCCTCGCGTCACCTTCTGTTTTGATCGTCTCTTTGCTTCACTGTCTTACGATAACCCGTCTCTTATTTTCCCCTGTTTTATCTCCTCCTCTCACTTGTAGTGTTTTTTGCTCGTGCTGTCCACGCTTCTTTTTTTTTTTCTATCATTCTCTATCTCATCATCCTCTGTAGAGTGGCGGGGGGGGGGGGGCGGTTCGCATCTTTATTTGCGCCTTTCAAGTGCTGCATTATCAGAATTGATCTTTCCACGCAGAAGGGTTCACACTTTCGGTGTTGAACGCAGCTTAATTAACTACCTTCTTTAAAATGTGTATATATTTTACACATCACCTTTGAGTAAAATATTGGCCGCTTTTCACATTTCTACAAAAGCTTTCATGAATATATCAGTAACATAAACAATAAATAAAAAATGCGCCGAATTTTCTCCGGCGCAAACGAGTTTTCTGTACCGCCGCTACATCGTACCATGAAGGCCACCGAGAATAGATCTGTCTTTCGGTGGTTTCGGTATAATGCTGTATGAGCCTCGGCCCATGAAACTTTAACAACGGCCCGGTGGTGGCCTGTCCTATATCGTTGCCAGAAGCACGATTATGGCTAAGTTTAACCTTAAGTAAAATGAAAACTACTGAGGCTAGATGGATGCAATTTGGTTTGTTTGGTGAGTGAAGGGTGGATGATCAACACACCAATTTCTAGCCCTCTAGTCTCAGTAGTTTTTAAGATTTGAGGGCGGATAGAAAAAGTGCGGACAGAAAAAGTGCCGACGGACAAAGTGCGGACGGACAGACAAAGCCGGCGCAATAGTTTTCTTTTTAGAAAACTAAAAATGCACGGGTGATCTTTTTCAAATGATATTTGCACAATACTTGCAAAAGAAAGTTACCAAACTTTTGAATTTCCGGCGAAGAAGAAGTTTAACAAGATGAAAGAATGTCGTGGCTCGAAACTGCTTCCTGATTCACGATGCTTTGCGGCAAATGGGAAATTAATGTTTCATTACTCTCAATTTTTCTTCGTTCTTAGGGTCAGCGGAGTAGTCTCATTCAGTATTCACGACAAAGAGAAGTATTTAGCTTCAGGTGAAGTGAAATTAATATACTTGATTGCATTTGTTTTAATGAATGAACAATTATAAATACGGGAATCGATGTTTATTTTAGTTTTCTGAAAAGAAAACTATTGTGCCGGCTTTGTCTATCCGTCCGCACTTTTTGTGTCCGCGCGCAGATCTCAAAAACTAATGAGGCTAGAGGGCTGCAAATTGGTATGTTGATCATCCACCCTCCAGTCATCCAACATACTAAATGGCAGCCCTCTA
>JANJGK010007356.1:0-7500 GCA_039081455.1 Macrobrachium rosenbergii | reverse complement strand
TATATTATACATAAAGTAGATTTTATCTGTTTTATATGGTGGTAGTTAAGAAAATACATTCCCATTGTTTCCTCTATAACTTGTCAATTTTCCACAATAATAATACATTGTGTCCTCGTCTGTATCTGTTGTTTTATAATGTTCCTTTTTTTGTCCTTTCGACTGCCTACTATTCATGGATAGGAAACCTATATAACCGAAGAGAAACCTCCCCTCCCCCTTATGTGCTGTCTCTGACAGCAGAGGAAACAATCTCGAATTACCTTTTATTACTGCGTTCGCAATTTCATTCAGTTTAGTTGTTCATTCAAAGTAATTTGCTTTGCTGGAAACCTGTCCAGTTTGCGCTGAAAGTACGGTTTTTGGCATTGGAAAACTTTCAGCTACAGGTGGGTGAATATGTGAATTTGTATACATTTCCACACGCACCCAAATGTTATATAAATAAACAATAGAAGTTTATACATACATACATGCATACATACATACATAATATACGCACACACAAACTATATATTACAGTAAGTTCGAGAAAACCAGCGTAGAGTGCACGAGTTGATGAATAAAACTGAATTTTCTTAGCTGCTTCACTTAAACCAAAGTGAGGAAAGGTGAACTCAGTCATTTTTCCTTTGTTAACAGAGTTCAGCAAAGGTTCAATTCTGTCTCCCTTTTCCCAGCGGTCAGGGAATGTTTATAAACCTGAAGAGCTGCGTCTTTGCTGATGGATGATTTGTTCTCCCAAGCAATCATGATTGCTTGCTTGCTTGCTTGCTTGCTTGCTTGCTTGCTTGCTTGCTTGCTTGCTTGCTTGCTCCGTTGACGCCATCTGAAAGGTTGTCGGTTGCATTCTCCAAAATCTGCGGAAGGTCATTCATTCTCTCGAATGCTGTAGAGATTTCACTGTTGTAGGGGTGCTGCTAGTATGTCTGGGGAACTTACAGGTTCTTCACTAATAGGTAAATTCAATTACAGCATTAGTTAATGTATATAAATTATTCCAAAGAGCTAGGGAACTCGACGTTTAAACGATATTTGGGGCTTAATATTCATGAATATAAAAAGTCAAGCTTATGTAAATCACAAAATTTCATATATATACATACACACACACACACACACACACACACACACACACATATATATATATATATATATATAATATATATATATATATATATATATATATATATATATATATATATATATTATGTAAAGGATACTCAGCAGTGCTTTATGTAAACTTCACTGTTTGGAAGGAAACTGTCAGTTCCGCGATAATACTAACACTGGTCGTACGCTTTCTATACCGTAATCAGGGATATTTCCGCACAGTGGGTTCATCCAAGGTTCAGCAGCTTAAGGATGAATATGAAAATTGTCAATGTCTTATTTCTACTCTGGAACACCTCCTTGTAATAGAAAAGCCTTATGTTAATACACACACACATACACACACACGCATATATATATATATATGTGTGTGTGTGCGTGTATGTATGTATGTAAGTATATATATATATATATATATATATATATATATATATATATATAGATATATATATATATATATATATAATATATAATGTTATTGCCTTTCTGTATATATTTATCCGTATGTTTATTTATATTTCTGACATCACAGTCATCTATAAATGTTGAGAACAGTCGATTAAAAACAGTACATTAGACGACATATATTGTGAGAGTGTCACCATCAGTACCACCCATGTTTTGAACTTATAAAAAGTGAAGAGAATTCCACCCTACAAATCCTCGAATATTCTTATTGGGCAAATCTGTCGTCAGCGTATACAGGCGAAAACAAAAGCGCATCAGCAACACCCTTGTCTCCCCCATCCCCACCTTGGGGGTTAGGGATACGAGAACGGGAAGGTAATTAGAGAATGAAAGATGAAGCGAAGAAAAAAGATGCAGGAACGAGGAGAGAGAGAGAGAGAGAGAGAGAGAGAGAGAAAGAGAGAGAGAGAGAGAGAGAGAGAGAGAGAGAGAGAGAGAGAGTCCTCCTCTGCAGCATCGTTAACATCCTTCCTGTCCCTTCAGAATAAGATTCGCAAACACGTCTTTTGTTATGGTCGACGATTGCTTCTTTTATTAGTATTTTCCTTCAGAGGACTTTTTTTTTTGTAATTTGCTTCTGAGGACTTCTTTTTTAGTATTTTCCTTCTGGGGCCTTTTTTTTTTTTTTTTGTTTTGTTTTAGTAATTTCCTTCTGAGGAACCGACTTTGAATGGAGGTAGACTTCTTTGGTGTCTGGTCAGGACTTTTGTTTTTTTTTGTTGTATATTTTTGTTTTATATGTTCATCTTTGTTTGGTTTTATTTACTTTTTTTTTTTATTTTGAGGCTGTTCACATTCGAGTTCAGGAAAGTGGGTTTGATGAACTTCTGTTCTTTGTATAAAAAAATCACGGGAGAGGATGAACTTCTAGCAGAGAGAGAGAGAGAGAGAAGCGAGAGTTTCAACACGCGTCGATGCTGCTGCCTATCCGAAAGGCAGAATTGTCATTGCTTGAAGAAGAAAACCAGAATAGGAAGGACGAAGAGAAAGATGTGAATAGAAACGAAGGAACTCGCAAAAGGAACAACTGATCGCATCTTTCCGAAAGTAACTTTTGACAAAAGTGCAAATGCATCAGCGGTTGCAAACCCTATGGCGCGCTGTTTACATGTAAGGAAAACGAGATTTGATAAAAGCATTTATTAACACGACATCAGTACATAAGGACGGGATTAAGTCTGTTTGCCTATTAAATTGTAACATTAATGGCCATGTAGGTGAAAGTGTATATTCTAAGTTTTGTATTCACCTGTGAGTTAGTTCATTTTATAAATTTCTTCGGGACAAATTTATATTTTGATTTTGAAATATAACGAAGAACAGCGACGGATGATGTACCAGAGTTCTTTTTTAATTAATACTCGTGACCGTTACCACCCGTCATCAACAAAGCAGCAACGTTAATGAATGATAAGAATTAAGGTCATTTTTTCACAGAAAGAAAATTGGCGAAATCAAACAAGATTCTTCTTGGAAACAACGGTGCCAATCCCCCACCACCCCCTCCCTCCCTCATGCGCGCGCATGAGGGGGCGCACACAACGATTTCAAATCATGTTCCAATTGACTGGTTCGTTTCAAGCGAGCTGTCAGCGCAAACGATGACTGAAAATATAGCAGTTTTAAGGTGAAGAAATTCCCGGAATGAATGATGGATGTCCATGATGATCAGGAGTAATATAAGGGTTGGGTGTTGACGCGAGATCTTGTCAGTGGAACAGTCATTCGGAGAGGTCTACATTCCAGTATTCCAGGCAGAAAACTGGAGTGCAGGAGAGAAAATAGCAAATACTCGTAGAGATGTTGAAGAAATAAGTAAGATTTTACAGAATGAAATGAAAAATCGCAGAAGCAGATATTAAAGGTTGATATATTCTTAAGAATTTTAATACAGGTGCCATCACAGTAGCTGGGTTCAGAACCCCTGAGTCTAGCTATAAGCAGTGTCAATTTCCAACTCTACTTTTAAAAGTAAAATATAAGGCGAGAGATTTTAATGAAAAGGATTCTAAGTAATCGTCACTGGGCCGCTGGGATTCAGATGAGGTTTTGGGGAGGTACTGCAGTTGCACAGAAAGAAGATTACAACTTGCATTTGAAAGCTGACGAAATTGGTGATTAAAAGGGCAGATTTACCGAAGAAAAGGTCATGGGTGGAACAGATGCTGCTACTTGATAAGGTCACTCTCTCAGTATTAAACCTCCGTAGGGAGTAGTGCCGTCAGTGCACCTCACGCGGTGCACTGCAGGCAGTACTTAAAAGGTTCTTTGCAGCATCCCTTCGGCCCCTAGCTGCCCCTTTCATTCCTTTTACTGTACCTCCTTTCATATTCTCTTCCCTCCCGTTAAACGTTTAAAACATTTCTAATCTCAGTTTCCCTTTCAGCGCTGAATGACCTCATAGGTTCCGCGCTTGTCCTTTGGCCTCAATTTAATATTCCATTTCCATTTCCATCATTAAATGTCTTCAAGTCCTTTTCATTCTAAGTTCCTTCTTTTCTCTTTTCTTGTCTTCCCTTCAGGTTCCCTCCCTCGTTCACTTCTGCCTGTTCGTTCCCAGGATTCATTCACTGCTTGGGAGAGTCTCCCCCCCTGGATGTAGGTAGGGATAGGGGCTGGGGGCTAGGGTAGGAGTGTGTGTGTGTGTGTGTGTGTGGGATGGGATGGGGCAGAGCCGTATATAGAGAGAGTTTGGCCAACCTTTTGACAGGGCGCCATCTTGCTCCTGTCCTGTTCAGTCGCGCTTGGTCGTGCTCACACACCTGAGCGATGTCCCAGCTCTTCTCTCTCTCTCTCTCTCTCTCTCTCTCTCTCTCTCTCTCTCTCTCTCTCTCTCTCTCTCTCTCTCTCTTATCATATGCTGCTGATTGTTAACTTAAACTTTCTATCAACCATTATGATGTTTATTAAAACACATGATAATTTATAACTTTATTACAGTTTTAACTTTAAAATACATAACAAGTATTATAAAATATACATTGTTTCAAAATTCACTGTTTACCTATATTCATTACAGCTGTTCTCATCATCATACTTTTACTCCCTAATTCACTTCCTTTTGATTTTAACGACCGAGCCTTACGAATGTTCTCGTGTTTTTTAGCATAAATATATAATCTTAATGTGAAGAAAAACTTGAAGAGTCTACCCTTAATGTCATGGCAAGAAGGAAAGGTTAAATTTTTTGTCTGAGTGTTTGCCAAATGCACTAGTCGTCCTAATAAATTGCTCTTGTTTCCAAAACTATTTTCATTTGCCCTAAAAATATTTTCTGCATATTGAAATAAACTGAGGCAGGCATCTGTGCTATAAACTAGACAGTTTTTTCTATATTCTTTTAACTGAGTCAACCTTTGAGAGGGATCTGTCTGTGTTGACTGACTGGTTGCTCTCTATTGTTTGAAGACAAAACGTACAATGATTATTTGACTTTTTTACCTTTTTTATGCAGTAACCAGCAATATAATAGAGGCTGCTCAGCTCTGCTTAATTCATTAAATTATCACTTGAGAATTGGTCAAAATCAGGTTCCTCAGTTTCATTTTCAGCATCACCACTTGTTTCAACATTGGGCTTATTCAGAAAAGTCAGCTAGAAACTCGCGGTCATCTACGTTATAATTACTTGCACTTAAACATTTCAGAAATTGTGCAACTGATATCAATTTCAGAGACTGTCGAAATTCTAAGGCAGTTGGCACTGGGTTTTTCAGTCTTATGGAGCTAAACAAGTTTTCTAGGCAATCTTGGGTGAATCTGGATGTCAGTAAAAATCTGTGACCTTTGACCAAATAATGACTTTGGAGATTAAGAATGGAAGTGGTAGACAATATCACTCCAGTTTGAACTGGCTTCCATTGTGCATTAAGTCCAATACGTATTTCATGAAACACCCTTGTAACTTGCTCAAGATGCAGTATAGCTTGCTTATAACAGGACTTCATTGACGTTACTTAGTGCCACGATTGGATGCCTAATTGACATTAAATCGAACCACTTATTTATCAGACCAATGAACCAAGCTGTTGTAAGTAAGTCTTTACTGTATCCTTCGCGTTCAACCAAGTACTGAAGTCCCGATTTGTATTATCGATACAAATCGGTGCAATGTAGCAATTACCTAAAGGTTCTTTGCAGCGCCCTTCTGCCCCAGAAGCTACAACCCCTCTCATTCCTTTTACCCCCCTCCCTCCGTTCATATTTTTTCTTCAATCTTAACTTTCCAACCTCCGCTAACAATTTTTTCATAGGGCAACTGCGAGGTTTTCCTCCTGTTCCACCTTTGATACTAACCTTTCCACTCGCAGTTTTCCTTTCAGCGCTGAATTACCTCATAGGTCCCAGTGCTTGGCCTTTGGCCAAAATTTTATATTCCATTCCATTTTCTCTCTCTCTCTCTCTCTCTCTCGTCTCTCTCTCTCTCTCTCTCTCTCTCTCTCTCTCGTCTCTCTCTCTCTCTCACACACACACACACACACACAGATAACGTATTCATAGTTTATGTAAATTGAAGCCTCGTAATTTTGAGTGTAGGTTTTCAAATACTCTGGTTTTTTTCCCCCAAAAGCATCGTTATTATAGATTCAATGGTATTCCTCATCGCGTATCACGTAGGGTTGAAGTGAATATTAAGAGAATATTCATTTACTGAATATTCGGCTCTGTGTCGGGGGCCAGGACAGAACCGTATCAAGGGCGGTCAGACAGAGGCAAGATGGCGTCCATCGGTTAGTGACCTTGCCGGAGTGGTTCCGAGCATGGCCAAACTCTCTCTATATACGGCTCTGGGATGGGGGTGATATTTCGATTGGGGGTTTGGAGGTGGTAAGATTTGGTTGAAGGAAGTACCGTCAGAAGGAAGACGGTGCTGTTCGGGGCATTTGAGAGGAGGAATTACTACACTGATAATAGGAAGTGAGGAAAGACTTTGGGTAGGGTGCAGGAATTGCTTTTTTCAAATTTGATTGAGAGAGAGAGAGAGAGAGAGAGAGGTACATTTCTTGTCACGTGGTTATACGATTAGCGCAAAGTTGGTATTGGCTTGCATTGGAATGTTCTTATTCCCTTCTGTCAAAACAAATGAGGAACTAACTTGGAACCAAGAGGTGTAAATTGTACACCGTTTTCTCCTCACTCTTTTGATTTATAAATTTCATGAGCAGTAGGACCTGGAAAAAATTATGCCTGGGGGACATAATTAAAAATGCTGTAAGTAGTCACATTTTGGATGTTGTAAGTATCTCTCTCTCTCTCTCTCTCCTCTCTCTCTCTCTCTCTCTCTCTCTCTCTCTCTCGCTAAAAAATGAAATACGGAATACGAGATCGCACAGTTTTTTTGACATTGATTTTTCATTTACCGGTACATCAAATAAGATTTTTCCCCATGTCAGCATTAGAGCTACTGCAAATTTATTTACTAGGTGCGTGAGTCATTGTTCCTTTACTCTAATTTACTTTTATTTTAGCCATGATAGGTGTATCTGAAGTTACAGTTTGCTATTTATGCGCAGAACGTGTTGACATAATGCTGCTCTGACTCTACTCATTCATATCACTGTTTGTTTTTGGTAACTCGCCTTTCCCCTATTTTAATTGTCAATATTTTCATTTTCATCAAGTCAATAAATCGCTCCGGTCCCCACTAAAGTTATGTAGTTTCGGATATGCTACTTCTAACTGCGGAGCCTAATGAAAGCCCAGTTATAGGAACCACGTCCCCTAAAACATGCAGACCTAGCTTCATTTTTTCTTATTCATGTTCCTGTTTCAGTCGAGTGGTTTTTGCTGTTTCGTTACTCATTCTGAGTTTACAACCTATTATGTTGATGGAAATAACAATGATATTATAAATGTCCATGAAATAATAACAGATTTCAGTTCATTTTGTTATAATATTAATTTTATTATTGTATGAATA